>JANZXR010108594.1:0-26848 GCA_027575705.1 Erythroxylum echinodendron
CATTCCATACATGAATGTACAATCAGATAATGGTAGTTGTGACCAGAGTAGCCACCGATCAGAGCTTAATGCTCAAAGTGTGCAAATGAGCCTCAAGCTCAGAAAGTGGTTAAGAGCCTAAGGCTCACTATGTAAAAGGAGCCCCGTATCCCCATCAGATAAGGGACAGTTAGCAATGAGCCCGGTATCCAAAAATGGATACGGGACAGGTTAGGCATTCGGTCACAACAACGTAATAATTAGAAAAAGAGTCTCATGAGCATTCCATGTGCATCTGCTTAACTGTGTTCAATTGATTGAAAATGCAACTTGCCTATGCTTAAATCAAAATGTGATATTGATGTTCAGTACAATTTTATGAAGTATATGTTATGTGAAATGTTGTGTTGCATGAACTCTGGGCATCCCGGTGTGTACCCTGCAGTAAGGGGGTGCGACAACTAAAGTACTACTTGTAAGCAGTTGATAATTACTACTCTTTATTAAGATAGAGGTCCAGAGGCAACTGGATCAGGGAAAGAGATAGATGTACTAGATTCTTCTTCAATACCATTAAAACTAGGAGAAATGTCAATAAGATCACCTTGATAAAAACATAATCAGGGGATATCTTGTATGAGCAAGCTATCATTGCTCATGATGCTTTGAAACACTTCTAAAAGATTCTAGGATATGAAGGTAATACTAGTTCTTATAGTGAGGATCTTAGGAAGTTTATTTCTTCTAAAATTGCTAAAGATCAAGGGGATCTCTTAACAAGGCAAGTCACAGATCACGAGATAGAAGCATTGGTTTTTAAAATGAATGGCTTGAAGCCTCCTAAACCAGATGGACTGAATGGACTCTTCCATCAGAAAACTTGGAATATAACGAGGAATATTATGAAAGAAGCAGTGCATGAATTTTTCAAAAAAGGAGTTATCCTCGAAGAGATCAACAAGACTTCCATGTGTTTAATTCCAAAAACTCATAACACTACTATATGGAGCAATTTCAGGCCTATCTTATACATTAACTTCAGCTACAAGATTATTGCTAAAATATTGGCCAACAAACTGAAATCTGTGCTACACTACATCATCAGTGTAAACCAAGGAGCAGTCTTAAGCAATCGAAATATTGGGGACATCATCCTAATTTTACAGGAACTTTTGCGGGATACACAAGAGAAAAATCCCCTTAGAATTGCACATTAAAAGTTGATCTCCAGAACGAATTTGATAGTGTTAGTTGGGGTTTCTTGCTACAGATTATGGAAGTTATGGATTTCCCTTAGATTTTTATCAATTAGATAAAAGAGTGTATTACTATAGTTTCTTTTAGGATCGTAATCAGTAGGAGTCCCACCGAGTTGTTTAAAGGAAAAAGGGGACTTAGGCAAGGGCATCATCTTCCCCCTACCTATTTCTAATCTGCATGGGGACTCTTACCCTCATACTGAAATATAAGATCTCCACGACTCCAGAATTCAAGTTCCATACCAAGTGTAAGTTACTTTCACTAATCAGATTACGTTTTGCAGATGACTTAATCCTTTTCAGTAAGGCTGATATCCCTCAATTACGATACTAATGAATACCTTACAAAGCTTTAAGGAGATGTCGAGCTTGAGCATAAATGTTTTAAAAAATTTCTTCATCTTATCTAAGAGTGTTGTACTCCTAGCTAATACGTAATCAAGAACCTCCTATCACTTATTTAGGTATCCCTATCTCTTCGAGAAGACTCAGATTTAGATAATGCCTACCCTTTATTGAAAGGATACAAAGGAGATTAGATTCACAAACAAACAAAACATTATCCTATAGAGGCAAACTTCAGCTCCTAAAATCAGTTATTATGTCTATGAATGCTTATTGGTGTTCTTATATTTTCCTCTCCAAGGGGTTGATCAAAACTGTGGAAAAAAATGATAAAACATTTCCTATAGGGTAAGGGGAAAGGAGAAAGAGGGATGGACAAGGTTAACTGGACTCAAAATTGTCAACCTAAAGCAAATGGAGGACTATGCTTGAAGTCCATTGGCAAATGCAACAAATGCTAACTATTGAAAAGATCGTCGAGAATTTTAAGTGAGAAGGAATCATTATGGGTTAAATGGGTGCATACCTATATATTAAAGGGTGAAAATCTATGGGCAATCAGACTTAAAGATAATTTTTTCATGGTTCTTTAACCAAATTCTTAGACCAGGGGAGGAAGTACAACATCAGATCATTTGTAAAATAGGGATGGGGGATAGAATTTCCTTATGGTATGACAATTGGATAAGTCAAGGAGCTCTAATTCACCATCTGGTCATTAGGGATACTCAGGGTATATTTTCAAAAAAAAAAGCTAAAGTCCAAGAGTTAATTGCTAATGGTAACTAAGCTTTTTCCTATGAGGAGATCAGAAGTCTATTGATACCACAATATCGATTCAATGAAGGAGAGGATATATACGTTTAGAATGAACTAGCTATAAGGGACATAAAAAATAAGCAAGCAAAACAACTGAAGTATGGGACAATACCTATAGTTGGATGGGTTAAGTTCATCTAGAGAAATAATATCAAGTCAAATGTCAGCTTCTTGAGCTGGTTAGCCATGAAGGATAGACCAGGCACTATGTCTAGATTAAAATTCCTCCCTTCTTTTAAAAGATGTACAGTTTGCAATCTAGATGATGAGGGCAGGGACCATCTATTTTTCAACTGTGAGTTTTCTGATAAAGTATGGAGGCAAGTTGCATCTCTATGTGCACTCAATAACCATCACAACAATCTGAATGATAGTATCCAAGAGATACTACGGAGCCATGCGCCCAAACACGATAAGGATGTTTATATGGTAGCCTTTACAACATGTATTCAGGAGATCTGGCTGGAGAGGTATAACAGAAGATCTGCTGAAAGGGAAAGAGATGTACTTGCCCTAACAGAAATAATCTCTAATAATATTAGAGAACAACTGGTCATAAACTAGTTGGAGAAGAAATGTAACGTGAGAATAGCTATTCCTTGGAGACTCTAACGAGAATCCAAGAATACCCAGTACGTAGAGTAGTATTTCCATAACCCATTCTAGCCAGTTATAACACACAACAGTTCTGATGGAGTCTAAAGTTAAGTTCTTACCTTACGAAGCCCTTCTTCATGAGATGGTTATGTTAGATCCTCCATGGGTGCTGAAAACTTACAGTCAAGAGAAGAGAGATAGTAGTCAGAGAACAAACACACAGGAAGACCCTTCATGTTTCCTAAGAAGGGAAAGAGAGTGAAGACGGAAAGAGAAGAATAAGTTACGAGGATCAAACCAAAAAATTCTTACCTCCACAACCACTTGGAGATGCTGATGACGAAGACATTAAAGCCTTAATTAAGAAGCTTTTAGTGAAACATTAAAAAAGAGGGTCTTTCACTTAACTCATTTTGGAAGCTTTGAGAATACATTAGAGGGTGGATAGTAGACGGTGACGTTTTTATAGTCTATAATGCCATTTGGTTTGCGCTTTGATATCCTGTTAATAGGATAATAGTTGTACTAAACTCTTATTCCTTTTAATCCATTTTAATTTTTCAAAAAAATTGCAAATTTGTATATCGTTATATTCTCTGGATAGTGTGCGAAATAATAACTCCTTACACAAAAATGCTTGTGCACATTATTGAAAATGTGCCATACATATTTACCACTAAATAATTGGTCAGTGGACCATATCTTTAGAATTTTCCTATTTTATGCCTTATTTCAAATAGTTAGTTGAGATGTGGTTGGATATTAGTAATTTTTTATTTGATTCTTATATTTTCAGCTCTATATAAAATATGCAGTGCAGTGATAACAAATGAGCTTTTTTAAGAAAACATAAGAACTTGTGCTCTTTTTCAGCTTCTTCATTTTCGTTGTTACCTCCTCCTCCTGTTAAAAACCAACAGAATGGTATCAGAGCTTTTTGTCTTGAGGGACCTGTGAGAAGAGTGAAACCAAAACACACACCTAATTTACAACCAGATTTACAACAAGAATTACAACCATCTTCAAGCAATAAAGATTGAAACACAACTGTCTCAAGGTGCATCACCATTTTTTGATGGTGAAAACTATCAAGTTTGGGCTATTCGAATGAAAGCTCATCTTGATGTTATGGATGTTTAGGAAGTTGTGGAGGAAGTTTAATTTGTTACGAATTAAGTGTTAATTTGAGTTATTAGTACGTGTTTAGGTTTGAATTATGTTAGTTTGTGTGTTTAATTGTTTTTATGGGTTAGTATAAGTCTTTGACCTTAAATATGATGTTTTCGAGGTACCTTAATATGTTTGTTAGTGTTTCAGGGTCAACAACGAAGAATGGAGAAGTTTCGGAGACTTTCCGGTAGAAACAATGGCCTACAATATAGGCGCAAACAAGAGAAAAAGTCAAGTTTTGAGGGATTTTTCAGACCGTTTCAACCCCAAAAAACCTAGGGCTGCTTAAGACACACAAAGTATTTAAAGAACATAAAGAACACAAGAGAGGAGGTTTTTACATCAACCACAATCCTAAAACCCTAAAGAGCTTTTTCAAGAGATTGAGGAAGAAATGAGGAAGAGAGACCTGGAGAATAAGCCTACGCAAAAAACTTCACGGAATAAGAGGTTTCCCGCCGCTGCTGGCTCTATCATCCATTTTGATTATATTTCTAGTTTTATTTCATTCTTTATGATTGTATAGAATTTGAGATAGCCATCGATGATAGATTTGTTGAATGTTGAGGATTTATCTAAACTCACCTTCGGGATATTTTGTCTTTGATATTAATGAAATATGATTGATTGCGTTTTTATTGAATTTCTTGTGATTTCAATTCTGCACTTGTATAATTCGGTAACAAACTGAGAGGGTGAGCCGAGTGAAAAATCATTAAATTGGGCTAACAAGAGTTAAGTAATTTAATAGATCAAGAATTAAATCAAACCGTTAAATTTGTGTAACGAGAGATCATGCATAGGTTTTCGGAAGTTTATTGGACAATTTAAGATCTAATTTAGGTTTTGGATAAATTGTGAATCAAGAGGTTGCAATTCCTATAATCTAATTAGGGTTAATGATTATAACTCAAGAGAGAATAATCAACCCTAGGATCGTCTAGAACTGGTAATCCAGTAAATTCATAATCAATTAGGTTTTCATTAAAGTCGGATAAAAATTCCCTTTCTCTTAATAGGTGGTTTTTAGGTTGTTTTGTGATTGGGTGTTACAATTGCTATCTTGTTTATAATTTCGAATTTGATTGTTAGAATTAATTGCGTGATTGAAATAATTTCTTGTTAGTTTTGTTTATTTTGAATTATTACGAATTAATTTCAGCCTTAGATTTTAGGAATAGATTAACCTTCCTCGTGGGATCGACACCTTAGGTATCACGCGAACGACCCGTGCGCTTGCAGAATATCAAAGTTAATTATTAAAGCTTTTTCATATCGGAAACCTACGATCAAGTTTTTGGAGTCGCTGTCGGGGAGGCAATTAGTTTAGTTGTTTAGTCTAAGGCTTTTCCACTATCTCTTGTTTTTTAAATTAAAAAATTGGGGCATAAAGTATAGACATATCAAGACATCTTAGAGTGAGAATGAGACATTGGAAGAGTTAAATGCTAAGGAGAGATAAAAAGAAAGATTATGGAGGATGTATATTATAGGGAGCAAGGAACTTTTGCGGATTTCAATGAGCCCTAATTTGGTTGAGGAAATCATCATCCTTATACAAACCTGTACACTTTGGGGTGGTAGAACCACCCCGATTTCTATTTGTCCAATAATGTTAGTACTCACATGGGACATCAAGACCTATTTGAATTTCAATATGATGAATCCAGTTCATGGGATTCCATGCTAAAAAAAATCATGGATAAGCTCACGCATATGGAAGAGAACCAGAAGAGATTGGAAGGGAAGTTTAAGCAAGTAGCAGAAGATCAAGTCTCTTCTATTCACAATCTAGAAATTCGAATAGGCCAGCATTCCAGGGAATTTTGTAGGCAAAGTGTGGAAAACTATCTGCACAGTATGAAAATAAATTCAATAGAGCCATGTCAGGCTATCACACTTAGGAATGAGGTAGAGCAAGTAGAATCAGCGAGTAATCAGGCTAAACCTAACCTTATAGAAGACCAAGAAATTAAGAAAGAGGATGAAAAAAAGAATGCCAACGCTCTCTTTTATTCACCAGTTCTTGATATACCATATTTAAACATTGAAAATCTTAGGTAGATGTCGATGAAGCAATGTTACGAATATCGTATTGGACTTGGTACCAGATTGGGTTATAGTACGGTACTGTGCTAGTACCGGTCAATACCGGATACCGTTTTAGGTAATGTTTTAAATTTATGAAATAGTCCTTGAATTTTTAAAAAATTACAAAATAGTCCATTGTCATATTGTACAGTTGTACTGTATCTTTTTAACTCTGCCTCCAAAAATCAAAATAACAAATAATAATCACAATTAATATGAAATAACAATAATTTTCAGACATTTCACATATAAATAAAAACTACAATTTATATGAAAAAAGACAATCATTATCATACAAATATAAAATTAAGAACAATATAAAGTATTTAAAATATTAGAATTTCAATTTTCATTATATAATAAATAATAATTACGTTAAGACATCCAATAAAAAGAATATTAAATATCCTTGATTCTCAAATTATTATAATTTACAACAAGAGTTCATGAAAAGGAAACAACCAAGTAGAATTAAAACATGAAACAAAAACATATATTATTTAATTTGTTATCAATTAAATATATTATATTTTTGATTAATTAAAATTAATTATTACTAAAATTATAAATATCTTAATTTATAAAATTAATTTAATAATTATTAATAAATATAATTAAATTTAAAAATATTTTTAAAAAATATATATTTCAAATAAAATTTGATTTAATAATTAAAAATATATAAAATAAATATTAGTTTATAATAAATAATTTTTAAATTATTTTTTAAAATAAAATATTTTATTAATTTTTTATTAATAAATATCATATAAAATATTAAAATAAATTAAAATAAAAATTTATTTTAATTTTTATTTAATGTATAATTATTATTAGTAATAAAATATTTATTTTATTTTTAAAAATTAAAAAATTAAAATAAAAGTTTAACTAAATAAAAAATTTAAAATATTTCAAAAAAGAAAAGGGGGTGGCGGGAGGGTAAAAAATTTTTAAAAATTGAAAATTTTGTAACTTGCTCCGTATATTTTTCAAAATTTTTGGTACTGATAAGTATTTGGTTGGCCGGTATTGGCCTATACCGACCGGTATTTACACCCTGTACATAATACCCATATTTCGTACTATTCTTCAGCCAGTACGGTACGAATTTCATAATACTGCCATGAAGAGAACCCTATCTTTCTGATTAATGATGACCAAGTGACATTCAATATAAATGATGTATTTAAGAATCCGAAGGATAGTAACTCATTCAGGATAATTGATGTGTTCGAAACTTATAATGAACAAGAGGATGAAGAATAAATAACAACAAATATCGAGTTTGAAGAAGCAATGATAGTCCTTATTCGTGAAGCAGAAGAAGCAGAGGAGACGGAGGTGATTAAGGAAGAAAGAGAGCAAATCACCTTCGTTCAGGACAAACTGTTGAATTCAATGGAGGATTCAGGGAGTTTTGTTATTCCCTGTTTTGTTCATAGCTCTCTGGAAAGAAGGAAATTATTGAACTTAATTGGTTTTCATAATGTTATCAACATTGTCCTTTTGATTATGTTGCAATTTGTAGCTTACTTACATGCTACAAAACTAATATTGAACAAAAAAGGTGGAAACAAGTCGCTCATAATTGATCCTAGCTGAGTTTCTAAAAAGAACGTCGAGCTTTCGACATTAAAAAAAGCGCTACATGAGAGGCAACTCATGAAAAATTATTTCCTTTGATTATTTTTTTGTTAGAACGTTTGAATTTCGTAGCTAGGATCATTTTTTTTGAATAAAATCAAGAAGAAATAGTCTTTGATATAAATTGGATGATTGATCAAGCAAGTAAAAGAGAGGTAAAAAGGGCCACAAAAGAATTAAGCAATCATTTTGAAAAGAATGTGAAAAGAACAACAAAAGAAAAAATGAACAATTGGTGGAAAATTGCAAGCCACGATCGTGGCCTGCGATTAGGCAGAAAAGGGAAGCATATAAATTTTAAGTAAATTTCACCATTTTACCCTTTTAACGACCTATATATTTATTTCTAACTTCACTTTTTCACTCACTTTCACTTTCACTTTATCTCTCTAGATTTCAAACTTACAAACGCTCTCAAATTTCTCTACAAAAATTTCAAATTCCTAAATGTCTTCCAAACTCTACTTATTCACAAGAACTATGTCGCGCATTAAGCAGTCTGCCAGTGAAAGAAGAAATAGAGCAGCAAACTCCAGAGCGCCCTTCCCGATCTATACGGAGGAGGAAGGTAATCATTTCCAATCCTTAAATGCTAGACAAATAGTAGTTCCTAAATATTTTGATTTTGAAACACTCGATAGCTTAAAATTGCCAAGGGGCCAAATTTATCCATTTCCATTTTCCTATATACCAAGCGCTCACTTTGGAATTTTTCACTTTCCTATCTTATGAACTAAGAAACCCCAAAGAATTATGGTTTAGGTTGAGAGGAAGAGCATATGAATTGAACATAGAAATCATGTGCGATATGTGTGGGTTTCTTGAATCCTCCATTATCGATCAGTATGACGATTTTTATCCTTCTCACTATTGGAGTGAACTCACTAGAATATAGAAATTTCATACCAAAAATGCTTATAAAAACATAACAAGGTCCCACGAGCAGTTGTTGCTACACAAATTCATGTGTCAGCTGGTTTTTGATAAATCAGAAACTAACAAGTGTTCCACAAAAGAACTCTTTATGTTATGGTGCATGGAACATAGTATTCCAGTGTGCACATCCATACATGTGCTAAACGCTATTGTTGCGACTCGGGACAAACGGAGCAACAATTTAGGTATGGGATACCTAATTTCTACCATTACTGAATATTATGGCTGGATTGTAGCGGGTTAATTGTCCACTTCCCTGACTTCCTAAACCATCACCATTTATGGTGGCCTGAAATCCTTAAGTCCCATAATATGGAACTTCGGGATATCAGTCAGAAGATACATGTTAAGATTAGGGCCAGTTAAGCGAGCTCAAGTTCAGCACCGCCTCAGCAGGCAAAAGAGGATTCAACTAGTGAAGAGTCAGAGGAAGAAGAGGATCTAGAAGAACCGAGATGGAAGAAAGTTCTGGACACAATCTCCGCAAACAACACGGTGATTACAGATCAACTAGAGGAGAACTCCAGAATGATGATGGAGATGGCCCGCACTCAACGATGCCAGAGATGAGATATACGTCGAATTCATCGATATTTTGATGCTTAGGGCATTCAACTGCCACCTCTGACACCATCCCCACCTCCATCTCCATAAGATTTTGTCTAACCCAATATTGTTTTCAAATTAGTCTTCATCTTTATTTTTATTTTAATTTTTATCTTCGTGTTACTTTAATTTATATTTCTTCTTTTATTATGTGCTTGTTGGTTCCCTTCCCACATTGGGAACAATGTGTTGTTCAAGTGTGGGGAGGGGTTATGTGTGTTTGCTTTGTATGTGATTTTGCATATTGTATGATAGTTATAGGTTGCATTTAGTGAATTATTTGAATGTGTCGATGGTTTGGATGGATTGAAATTAATTTAATTTTGAATATAGTCTATTAGGTTGTGAAGAATCATTAGCTCATAAAAATTAGTGAATTGGGGACTTTGGATAAATATACAACTTAATTAAGATTTAGTGTGAGTTTTCACTCTTTAAATTGTCACATTCATTGATAATTTAAGGCCTTTGAATGTAAGTAACTTTAATAGTTTTTTTCATGGAAATAAGTGGTTAATACAACAAGGTAGGCAAATAAATTAAGAAAAGTGTGTTGTTAAATAAATAACTATTCCGATGACCTTCAGGTTATGAATAGGGCTAGTAGCCAGTTTAGAACGTGATATAGCTGATTAACTGGATCGACACGCGTCACAAATATGTGCCTCCGCATCAAAAAGTTATACTGGCGTTCCAACCAAGCAGCTTAATAAAAACATAACTTAGTCGAGTAACCGGATCGACATTCATTACCAATGTTTGCCTTCGCGTAAAAAGACTAAGCCCATGTTTAATAAATTAATTGAAAAAATGTGTGTTTTCTAATAAAACCCTATCGAACTTGTAATAGCCTGACTTTTCATGAAAACATACTTAGGAACAGTTACAAAGTCTGAATGACCAAAGAATTATTAATGTGTATGTGTAATTGAAAAGGGTAAATAAATTAACACTTAGATTTTGATTAATTTGTATATTTAGTTCAAAGCTCCTAGACACAGATTTTACATGTTAATGATTTGATATAACTTGAATGATTGTATTTAAGATTAAATTTATTTCATGAAGCGGAAGCCATTACTCTATTATTGCATTGTGTGTTGTGTGTTTGTGATGTGTTTGTTATTTTGTTTGCATGAGGATAAACAAACATTTAAGTATGGGGATGTTGTTAGATGTGAATTGCATCACGTTTTAGGGTTTAGTTTGTTATATATTAAGTGTTAATTTGAGTTATTAGTATGTGTTTAGGTTAGAATTATGTTAGTTTGTATGTTTAAGTATTTTTATGGGTTAGTATAAGTCTTTGGCCTTAAATATTATGTTTTTGAGGTACTTTGATGTGTTTGTTAGTATTTCAGGGTCAGAAACAAAGAACGAAGAAGTTTCAGAGACTTTCAGACCGAAACAATGACCTACGATTACAATATAGGAGCCAGCTCATGACACGATCATGACAAAAGACGGCCACGATTGTGATAGAAAGGTTTAATGCAATCCATGATTATGGCCTGCATCAAATAAACATGCAAACAAGAGAAAAAGTCAAAATTTGAGGGATTTTTCGGACCTTTTCGACCCTAGAAAAACCATAAGGCTGCTCAAGACTCACAAAGTATTTAAAAAATAAGAAGAACATAAGAGAGGAGATTTTTGCATTAGCCACAATCCTTAAACCCTAGAAAGCTTTATCGAGAGATTAAGGAAGAAACGAAGGAAGAGAGATTTGAATAAGAAGCCTACACAAAGTACCTTCTGAATAAGAGGTTTCCTGCTGTTATTGCCTCCGTTATTCATTTCGATTCTATTTCTGGTTTTATTTCATTCTTTATTATTGTATATAAATTGAGATAGCTATAGATGATAGATTTTTTGATTGTTGAGGATTTTTCTGAATTCACCTTTTGAGATATTTTGTCTTTGATATTAATGAAATTTGATTGATTGCATTTTTATTGAATTTCTTGTGATTTCAATTACGCACTTGCATAATTCGGTAACAAACTGAGAGGGTGAACCGAGTGAAAAATCATTTGATTGGGCTAACAAGAGTTAGGTAATTTAATAGATCAAGAATTGAATTAAACCAGTAAATTTGTGTAACGAGAGATCTTGCATAGGTTTTCGGTAGTTTATTGGACAATTTAAGATCTAATTTACGTTTTGGATAAATTGTTAATCGAGAGGTTGCAATTCTCATAATCTAATTAGATTTTATAAATTAGGGTTAATGATTATAACTCAAGAGAGAGTAATCAATCCTAGGATCATCTAGAACTGATAATCTAGTAAATTCATAATCAATTAGGTTTTCATTAAAGTCGGATAAAAATCTCCTTTCTCTCAATTTGTAGTTTTTAGGTTATTTTGTAATTGGGTGTTGCAATTGTTATCTTGTTTATATTTTTGAATTTGATTATTAGAATCAATTATGTGATTGAAATAATTTCTTGTTAGTTTTGTTTATTTTTAATTATTATGAATTAAGTTCAGCCTTAGATTTTAGGATTAGATTAACTGTCCTCGTGGGATTGATACCTTAGGTACTACGTGAATGACCTATGCACTTGCGGAATATCGAGGTTAATTATTAAAGCTTTTTTATATCAGAAACCTGCGATCACTAACAAATCCTACAATGAATCAAATCAAAGTGCACAAAGAAAGGAAAATAGGAAGTCTAAAGCCAAACTTCTGCTATTTTAAGCATCATATTCATAAGAATTATGAATCTAGAGTTGGCAAAGGATATCTGAAATTACCTTAAAAAGGAATACCAAGGTAATGAAAGAATAAAGAGCATTCAAGTGCTCAACTTGATCAAAGAATTTGAAATGCTAAAGATGAAAAAATCAGAAACCATTAAAGAATACTCCAACAAGTTGCTTGGTATAGTAAACAAGGTTAGGTTATTAGGTAAGGATTTTTCTGAGGAATGAATTGCGCAAAAAGTTCTTGTAACCTTACCTGAAAAATATGAATCTAAAACTTTTACATTGGAAGAAGCTAAGGATCTATCAAGCATGTCTTTTGTAGAATTAGTAAATGCAGTACAAGCAAAAGAACAAAGGAGGATGATGAGAGAAGAAGGAACCATTAAAGTTGCTCTGCTAGCAAAAGAAAAAATTCAGGAGGAGACAAAAACAAGAATTTTAACAAGATCAACAACAACAACAGAACAATGATAATTCATATCCACCATGCCCATACTGTAAAATAACAAATCACCCAAAAAGAAAATGTTGGTAGAGGCTTGATATCAAATGTAGAAAATGTGGACAAATTGGGCATATGGAGAAGATTTCCAAGTCACGAAATGAAGAGGCAAAAGTAGCAACTGAGCAACATGAAAAGGATGAATTATTATGACATTAAATCTTTGCAATTACTAAGGCAAGGAGGAGTGTTGAAAACGTGCCTTAGATACTTGTTGTTAAATAATTGGTCAATAGACCACATCTTTAGGGATTTTTCTGTTTTATTCCTTGTTTCAAATAGTTAGTTGAGATGTAGCTAGATATCAGTAAGTTATTTTATTTGATGTTTATGTTTTCAGCTCTATATAAAGTATGTCGTGTAGTGAATAAAGAATGATTTTTTCAGAAAACACAAAAACTTGTGCTCTTTTTCAGCTTCTTCATTTTCGTTGTTACTTCCTCCTCCTGTCAAAAACCAACAAAATAAGCTCATTACAAAAACAAGAATCTTAACAAGAATGGTATCAAAGCTTTTTTCTTGTGGGACTTATGAGATGAGTGAAACCAAAACACACATCTGATTTACAACCCAAAATTACAACAAGAATTACAACCATCTTCAAGCAATGGATATTAAAACACAACTGTCTCAAGGTGCACTACTAATTTTTGATAGAGAAAACTATCAAGTTTGGGTTGTTCAAATGAAAGCTCATCTTGATGCTATGGAAGTTTGGGAAGCTATGGAGGAAGACTATGAAGTACATCCATTGCCAACAAGTCCTATAATGACTTAAATCAAGATGCATAAAGAAAAGAAAAAGAAGTCTAAAGCTAAAGCCTGCTTGTTTTCTACTGTTTTAAACATCATATTCACAAGAATTATGAATCTAGAGTCGACAAAGGATATCTGGGATTATCTCAAAAGGAATACCAAGGAAATGAAAGAACAAAGAGCATGCGAGTGCTTAACTTGATCAGAGAATTTGAAATGCTGAAGATGAAAGAATCAGAAACCACTAAAGAACACTCCGACAAGTTGCTTGGCACAGTAAATAAGGTGAGGTTATTAGGTAAGGATTTTTCTGAGGAACGAATAGTGTAAAAAGTTCTTGTAACCTTACTTGAAAAATATGAATATAAAATTTTGGCATTGGAAAAAGCTAAGGATCTATCAAGCATGTCTTTGGCAGAATTAATAAATGCACTATAGGCACAAGAACAAAGGAGGATGATGAGAGAAGAAGGAACCATTGAACTTGCTCTGCTAGAAAAGGAAAAAAATTCAGGAGGGTACAAAATCAAGAATTTTAACAAGATCGACAACAATAACAAAAACAATTATATTAGGCCTTCACTAACATTTTCTTTATGGATGATTTGTTTGCCTTAGATACTTGCTGCTAAATAATTGGTCAATGGACCAAATCTTTATGGATTTTTTTGTTTATTCCTTGTTTCAAATAGTTAGCTGAGATGTGGTTGAAGATCAGTAAATTATTTTATTTGATTCTTATGTTTTCAGCTCTATATGAAATATGCACTGTAGTGAATAAAGTATGAGTTTTTTTAGAAAACATAAAAACCTGTGTTCTTTTCAACTTCTTATATTGGTTATTACCTCCTCCTCTTATGAAAAACCAACAGAATGGTATTAGAGCTTTTTGTCTTGAGGGACCTGTGAGATGAGTGAAAACAAAACACAAACTTGATTTACAGCCCAGAATTACAACAAGAATTACAACCATCTTCAAGCAATAGAGATTGAAAAACAATTGTCTCAAGGTGCACTACAAATTTTTGATGGTGGAAACTATCAAGTTTGGGTTGTTCGAATGAAAGTTCATCTTGATGTTATGGATGTTTGGGAAGCTATGGAGGAAGACTATGAAATGTCTCAATTGCCAACAAATCCTACAATGACTTAAATCAATGGATAAAGAAAGGAAAAGTAGGAAGTCAAAAGCCAAAACCTACTTGTTTTTTTTCTATTTTAAACATCATATTCATAAGAATTATGAATCTAGACTCGATAAAAGATATATGAGATTACCTCAAAAAGGAATACTAAGTCAATGAAAGAACAAAGAGCATGCAAGTGCTCAACTTGATTAGAGAATTTAAAATGCTAAAAATGAAAGAGTCAGAAACTATTAAAGAATACTCCAACAAGTTACTCGGCATAGTAAACAAGGTGAGGTTATTAGGTAAGGATTTTTCTAAGGAATGAATAGTGCAAAAAGTTCTTGTAACCTTATCTGAAAAATATGAATATAAAATTTTTACATTGTAAAAAGCTAAGGATCTATCAAGCATGTCTTTGGCAAAATTAGCATAAGAATAAAGGAGGATGATGAGAGAAGAAGGAACTATTGAAGGTGCTCTACTAGCAAAGAAAAAAAATTCAGGAGGAGGCCAATGATGATTTATATCTGCCATACCCACATTGCAAAGAAACAAATCACCTATGAAGAAAATGTTGGTGGAGGCCTGATATTAAATGTATAAAATGTGGACAAATTAGGCATATGGAGAAGAATTACAAGTCATAAAATGAAGAGGCAAAAGCAGCAACTGAGCAACATTAAGAGGATGAATTATTTTGATATTAAAGCTTTGCAATTACTAAGGCAAGGAGGAGTGTTGAAAACGTGCCTTAGATGCTACTAAATAATTGGTCAATAGACTAAATCTTTAGCAACAAGTATCTAAGGCACGTTTTCAACACTCCTCCTTGCCTTAGTAATTGCAGAGCTTTAATGTCAAAATAATTTATCCTCTTGATGTTTTTTCTACTTTTGTCTCTTCATTTCTTAGGAACGAATAATGCAAAAAGTTAATAAATCATCCTCTTGATGTTGTTCAATTATTGCTTTTGCCTCTTTATTTCATGACTTGCAAATCTTCTCCATATGCCTAATTTGTCTACATTTTCTACATTTGATATCAGGCCTCCACCAATGTTTTCTTTGTGGGTGATTTGTTTTTTTGCATTGTGGGCATGGTGGATATGAATCATCATTGCTTTGTTTTTTTTGTTGTTGTTGTCAATCTTGTTAAAATTTTTGTTTTTGTCTCCTCTTGAATTTTTTTCTTTGCTAGTAGAGCACTTTCAATGTTTCCTTCTTCTCTCATCCTCCTCCTTTATTCTTATGCCTGTAGTGCATTTACTAATTCTGCCAAAGGCATGCTTGATAGATCTTTACCTTCTTCCAATGCAGAAATTTTAGATTCATATTTTCCAGGTAATGTTATAAGAACTTTTTGCACTATTCGTTCCTCTGAAAAATCCTTACCTAATAACCTCACTATGTTTACTATACCGAGCAACTTGTCGGAGTATTTTTAATGGCTTTTGAATCTTTCATCCTCAGCATTTTAAATTTTATGATCAAGTTGAGCACTTGCATGCTCTTTGTTCTTTCATTTCCTTGGTATTCCTTTTTAAGGTAATCCCAAAGTTCCTTTGCCAACTCTAGAATCATAATTCTTGTGAATATGATGTTTAAAACAATAGAAAACAAGCAGGCTTTGGCTCTAGACTTCCGATTTTTCCTTTCTTTGTGCATCTTGATTTAAGCCATTGTAGGATTTGTTGGTAATGGAGGAACTTTATGTTCTTTCTCTACAGCTTCCTAAACATCCATAGCATTAAGATGAGCTTTCATTCAAACAACCTAAACTTAATAGTTTTCACCATTAAAAATTGGTGGTACACCTTGAGATAGTTATGTTTCAATCTCCATTGCTTGAAGATGGTTGTAATTCTTGCTGTAATTCTGAGTTATAAATCAGGTGTGTGTTCTGGTTTCACTCATCTCACAGGTCCGTTAAGACAAAAATCTCTGATACCATTATGTTGGTTTTTGAAAGGAGGAGGAGGTAACAATGAAAATGAAGAAGCTGAAAAAGAACACAGGTTTTTATGTTTTCTGCATTGGAAGAAGCTAAGGACCTATCAAATATATCTTTGACAAAATTAGTAAATGCATTATAGGCACAAGAACAAAGGAGGATGATGAGACAATAAGTGACGTCGCGGAATTACTATCTCCAAGTTGTTGATTCCACGAATACCGTTAAAGAGATCTTCTATACCTGTTGATTCTACGAATACCCAGGAAATAGGCAAAGAAATCGATTTCTCACCAAGAAGCTCAAAATTTGGCAAAAATTTGAAATTTTGTTAATAAAAAAACTAACTCCTCTAAAAGGCCACAAGATTACATATTTATTGTCTCAAACTAATCCTAATACAACAAAATGATCAAATCCAATGTCTAATCCTAATCCAACAAAAAGATCAAATCTAATGACCATTTATTAGTTGCTTCTATCCATTGGTCCAGAAATTCCGTTGCCAAACTGGTCTACATCATTCCCCCTTGGTGGCGAAAATTCGCCCTCAAATTTGCATCGTCATCTAATGAATCACCTGCATATGGCACTAGATGTTTGACATTAAACACATCAGAGGTGCGAATATGACTAGGTAACTTGAGACGGTAGGCGTTGGCGTTAATTTTCTCGACTATCTCTACGGGACCAATCTTCTTTGCAGATAATTTATTGTAGTCTCCAACTGGAAACCTGTCCTTATTTAATATTGCCCATACAAAATCCCCTACATTGAACTCAACATGCCTCCTCTTTTGATCAACAACTTCCTTATACCTGGCATTAGCTTTCACCAGATTATCATGAACTGTTTAATGGACATCCACTAGCCCCTCCACAAAATCTGTCGCCTTGCTATGTACTCTAATCTTTCTAGGAAACGTTATCAAATATAAAGGGCCACGAGGCAAGATAGAATACACTACCTGAAAAGAGCTATACCCTGTGCTCTTGTTTATAGAGTGATTATAAGCAAATTCAGCCTGACATAACTTTTGATCGTAGCCCTTCATTTGTTCACCAACTAAACATCTCAACAAATTTCCTAATGAGCAATTTACTACCTTAGTTTGTCTATCTGTTTAAGGGTGATAGGCACTACTTTAGTTTAATTAAGTATTCACCATCTTCCACAAGCTCCTTTAAAAATGGCTCAGGAAACGAGTATCCCTGTTTGAAACAATGGATGCAGGTAACCCATATAGTCGATATACTTCATGAAAGCATAATTAAGCCACATTAACTGCATTTGTCGTCTTTTTACATGGTATAAAATGAACCATCTTAGAAAAATGATCCACAACCACAAAGATGGAATCATTACCCTGTTGTGTTTTGGCAAAGGCATATACAATGCAGGCAACAGGCAAAGGCATATACAATCCAGCATTAGAAGCAGTACCTTTAGATACTTAGCATACCCTACAATGTTGCACATACCTCTCCACCTCTTTACGAATTGTAGGCCAAAAATAGGATGCTTGCATAAGTTTCAACGTTTTTTCTCTTCCGACATGCTCTTCGCCATGTAGCTCTTTAATGATCTACAGACGCAGACTATAATCTGGAATGCAAAGTTGATTTCCTTTGAACAAAAATCCTTCACATTCTAAAAAATTAGATTTCTCCCCATCCCCTAACCTTCACCATCACAGCAGAAAAATATGGGTTAGTTTCATATAAATCTCGAAAATAGTTTAGACCAGGTACCTACACTCGTATTGCAATCGATCAATTGCTCCTCCTACTCAATGAATCAACCACCTTATTTGTAGTTCCAGCCTTGTGTTCAACAACAAAGTTGAATTGTTGTAAATAAGTTTCCCAATTTGCATATCATTATATCACTTTGTCTTGGTGATGTAGATGTTTCATTACTTCATGGTCAATGTAAAGAATAAACTCTTACTAGAAAAGATAGTGTCTCCAATGCTTCATAGCCTGGACATTTTCATAAAAGTCAACATCATAAGTGCTATAATTCAATTTCGAACTCGATATTTTCTCACTAAAATATGCTATTGGGCGACTATTTTGAATAAGAACTTCAATTGCCCTCTTTGAAGCATCATAATGCAATTCAATGGTAATGAAAAATTTGGTATAAACAAAATTGGTGCAGTCATAAGGCAAAACTTGATTAAATGGAATGCTTTTTCTGACTCTTCTATCCACAAGAGCATTCCACCCTTCATGCAATTTGTTATTGGGGCCATAACGTCAGTAAGTGAGGAATAAATCACCTATAAAAAGATGCAAGCCCATGGAAGCATCGCACTTCAGTCAAATTTTTTGGTTGTGGTCACTACCTCACTACTTCTACATTTGATTCATCTACTTGTAGTTAAATTATGTAACCTAGGAACAATATCTTAGGTGCCAAGAATGTGCATTATTTAATGGCTACATAGAATTTCTCCCTTTGCAACACCTCCAAAACTTCCCTCAAATGTTGCAAGTGCTCTGTAGGATTAGAGCTAAAGATTAGGATGTCATCAAAATATACTACCACGAATTTGCCAATAAAAGGCCTCAAAATCTGGTTCCTTATACGCATAAAGGTACTTGGTGGGTTCGATAACCTAAATGGCATCACCAGTGACTCATACAACCCTTCTCTTATCTTGAAGACCGTCTTCCACTCATCTCCTGGCCTAACTCAGATTTGATGATATCCACTCTTGAAGTACACCTTTATGAACACTGTAGCTCCACTAATTTGATCAAGTAAGTCATCCAGCCTAGGAATTGGGAACCTGTACTGAATTGTGATTTTATTGATGGCTCGACTATCAACACACATACTCCACGTTCCATCTTTCTTTGGTATTAATAATGTTGGTACTGCACAAGGGCTTTGGCTCTCTTAATTATTCCCTTTTTTTAGCAACTCCTCTACTTGTCTACGTAATTCCTCATACTCCTTAGAATCCATCCTATAGTGTGGCATGTTTAGCAGCATCGCACCAGGCTTCGAATCAATTTGGTGTTGTATATCCCTTAAAGGTGGTAGTCCTTTAGGTAGCTCATATGCAAATACATCATCATATTTAGCTAAAATAGGATAGATTGTTTTTTGGAATGACTTCACCTTCTTGTTCTGCTACTTCCTTTCCTAGTAACACATAAATTAATTCTTCCCCCTGCCATTCTTCTTCAAATTTGGCTAGTGACAGCAACTTAGGACTTTCCCCTACTGGTTTGGTAGTAGCAATATTCTTACTGGGTACAACCACAATTTTGGCATTGTTGAATATGAAACTGTAGTTGTTAGCATGCCCATCATACACCACTTTCCTATTATATTGCCAAGGCCTTCCTAACAACAGGTGACATGCACCCATGGCAACCACGTCGCACCATACAGAATCTTTGTATTTCAAACCAATGGAAAAGGTAATAATTGTCCTTTGAGAAACTGTCACCTCTCCCCCTTTTTTCAGCCATGCTAACTTGTATGGGTTTGGTTATTTTTCTATTTTTAGTCCCAATTTGTTCACTTCTTCCAAGGACACAACATTTCCACAACTACCAAAATCGATTACAAATTTACATATCTTTCCTAAGATAGTACATGTGGACTTAAAAATGTTATCTCGAAGTTAGTCTTCACCTTCAGATTTTGGAGACAGACAGGCTCGCCTCACCGTCAAGGCAACACCTTCATTGCCAACTACTACTTCCTCCTCAACCTCGCTAGCATCAAAAGTAGAATTTTCATGCACCTCCACATCTTCTTCATCACACTCATCCGTCTCTATAAAAATTGCTCATTTTCCCACCTTTTACAGTCGGATTGTCTATGTCGAACTTCACTACATCCAAAACACTTGATTCCTAAACCAGAGGGTTTGGATGGGATCGAAGTGTTACCTCTGCCTCTAAAGCTATTTTTATTATTCTTCCTTCCCCAATATTATTTGTGTTCCAGTGATAACTGAATTTAAATTACTAGATCGCTTACTTGTTTTCTCCACCAACAATGCTCTTTGATGTGCCTCAGCAATCGTAACTGGATCAAACAGGTTAAGAGCATCCTATAATTGCAGCCTGAGTCCTCCGATATGCCTGGCCACTAGCTGTTCCTCAGTCTTTTGTAATTCGTTCCTAGCTATTAACTGGTAGAATTCAGTTATGTATTCATCCACCGACTTAGTTCCTTACCTCAGGTTCAACAATCTTTGGTACATTAACCTTTGGAAGTTATAAGGTAGAAAGGTTGCTCTCATATGCTTCTTCATCTTTTGCCATGTGATAATTTTTGATTTTCTCAGCCTGTTTTTCGTCAACTTCAATTACTGCCACTAAACTGTGGCCCTACTCTGAAATCTGGTTGTCACCAAGGCCACTCGTTTGTCCTCCGAGACTTCCTTGAATTCCAGAATCTCTTCGACCATAACCAGCCAATCCAAGAATTCCTTAGGTTGAAGTCCCCTATGGAACTATGGAATTTTCGTTCTCATCCTTGTCTCCCATCTTCGTATATCATCATCCATACGCACAAGGGGTAATCTGGGATGTTTGTGAGGAGCTCCTGTTTCCTCATCAATTTTAATTTCATCATCGGTATGTCTGTTTCGGAAATGGATTTACATTCTAGTTGGCCCTCGCACATTCTTTATCTTGCATGAGAAGCGCCATATTCTGTGTTATTTGAGCCATATCTTGCCTCAAACGCTTGTTCCATTCATTCGACTCTATTTTGATCATCTCGTTCATAAACTTCATCAAATCGTTGTTGTTCTACCTATATTCGGGGTAGCATGTTTGAATAGGAACTCTCAACCAATCTCTGATGCCAATTGACGCCGCGGAATTACTATCTCCAAGTTGTTGATTCCACAAATACCGTTAAAGAGATCTTTTATACCTGTTGATTTTACGAATACCCAGGAAATAGGCAACAAAATCGATTTCTCACCAAGAAGCTCAAAATTTGGTAGAATTTTAAAATTTTATTAATAGTAAAACTAACTCCTCTAAAAGGCCATAAGATTGTATATTTATAGTCTCAAACTAATCCTAATCCAACAAAAAGATCAAATCCAATGACTAATCCTAATACAACAAAAAAATCAAATCCAACGACCATTTATTAGTTGCTTCTATCCCATTGGTCCAGAAATTCTGTTGCCAACTGGTTTACATCAATAAGGAACCATTAAAGGTGCTCTGCTAGCAAAGGAAAAGAATTTAGGAGGAGACAAAAGCAAGAATTTTAACAAGATCGAAAACAACAACAGAAACAATGATGATTCATATCCACCATGCCCACATTGTAAAAAAAACAAATCACCCACAAAAAATATTGGTAGAGGCCTGATATCAAATATAGAAAATGTGGACAAATTGACATACGGAGAATATTTGCAAGTGACGAAATGAAGAGGCAAAAGTAGCGACTGAGCAACATTAAGAGGATGGATTATTTTGACATCAAAGCTTTGCAATTACTAAGGGAAGTAGGAGTGTTGAAAATGTGCCTTAGATACTTGCTGCTAAATAATTGGCCAATGGACCACATCTTTAGGAAATTTTCTATGTTATTCCTTATTTCAAATAGTAAGTTGAGATGTGGCTAAATATCAGTAAATTATTTTATTTTATTCTTTTATTTTCAACTTTAAATAATATATGCAGTGTAGTGAATAAAGATTGAGTTTTTTTAGAAAACATAAAAACCTGTGTTCTTTTTCAACTTTTTCGTTTTCAGTTAACTCCTCCTGTAAAAAGCCAACAGAATTTGAAAAATTCCTTAAGCTTGTAGATTATTATGAAACAAATGATTAAATTGACTAAGTCTTAGGCAAATTTGATTATGATATTTAATACTTCATTTTAGAAATCAGTTTAGACATATTCTTATGTTAGTTAACAAATAAATAAGATTTTATGTTATATTTAAGTTCTATATAATGAGCTATTGTTGCTGTCAATAAAATAGGGCTTCTATTGTAAAAGCATATTCTTTTTCTGTCTCTTTTATTTATTATTATTCTAAAGCTTTACAAAAACAACACACATATACGAGGAATACTATTACAAATATACACATATGCTCATGTAGTTTCATATAGTGCAGGATTCTTTAACGCCTCTGACTTAATCCAGTTATCTTTTCAGAAGAAATATAAGCAAATACACTTTTGTTCTTCGGGCTTGAACTTAAACGAACAATGGTTATTCTCGTGACAATAACCCCACTCAGTCTACTAGGACTTCCCATGCCTACTTCAACTATTGATCTCATGGTTTTTTTTGCAGATTTTCAAGAGACGATTCAGTGTAAAACTTAATGGAAATATTTCAGTACAGTAAACAATCTCCGTCTAATATAATCCATGAACGGTTTTCCAGGAACGCATAAAGTAGGTAGAATAATATAAGTTCTGTATACTTGGGCCAACAGAAGCTGAAAAGGAAGGAGAAGGGTACAAAAAGAGAAAGGCAAAAAAGGTTGAAACATGCGTAACTACACGAGCAACCCGGACGGGACATATCCCAAAGTCAATATAAAAAGAGAAGCATCATTGGCAATTTTCATGATGAGAAGAGAGATCTTACAGTGCCCTAGATGTCATAAAGTAACACTCCCCCATTTCAAAGTTCAAATTCTAGCCCCCACCCTCTTTGACCATGCAGACCAGACCCCACTCACACTCACAACCCCCAACACATAATGTTGCACAAACCCCAATACCCAAACCTACATTCATCTTCGAACACACCAAGCTAGTAAACAAATATTTGGCTTCTTTTTCCAAGTTTGTAAACACATCCACATCATCTGCTCTGTACCACTACCACCACTGTGAATTGCAGTGACCTCCTTGGTTGAAAAGAAGCTTAGGGTTATTCATAATGGCTAGTGCTGGCATCTCCTCTATGTTCCCGGTCTGCCATGCTCAGAACCCCACTTGCATTTCTCGTATCTTTTCTCCTGTTTTGCATGTTTGAGAATGGAAATTCTGTCAAATGACATAAAGCAAGCAAGCTAGCTAGTTAGCAGCTGCTGCTGCTTCTTAAAATGGTAGATCAATCAGCTAAGGTTTGCGAAGTTGAATATCTGATGAACTGCTGATGCTACTTCATCCGCTGATGCCACCTTACAATCATCTTCTATCTGCCATAACCATACCAAAATTGCACAAACGAAATAAAATGAAGACAAGATTTTGAAACTTTTCAAAGAGACTCTTAACTTTAAGAAATAGGGAAGGAAAGGAAGTGGAAATATTGAAAAAAGACACTTCCAAAAAACGTTAAGTGGACTATAATGAGGGATTCAAATTATGGTTGACCAAGCAGTCAAACCAATAAACAGGAGTAGTAAATTAGTAGTGCATACCTTTAGATTGAACGAATAAAGAACCGTGTTTTGAGAAGAAGTGACATTAAGGTGCAGAATTGTAAGCCTTAAATCTTCTATGGCAATGATGGCCCTCAACAACTGCCCTTGTCTTCTTTTACACTGAACCTTCAAATTGACATGGTTCTGTATGATGGTCACTTCTATCTCAGCCGCTTCCAGTTTCTTAATCTCTTCTGCTTCTTCCTCATAATGGCCAGCCTCCGTCTGTATATTGCTGTCCGAATGCGGAGTAAACGAACCTTCTGACGAAGGGCCTGTTGCTGTTTCTGTTTTTTGCAAACGCTTTTGTGCTTGAAGAGATTGTAGTAGCTGCTCTAGTTCCTTCACAAAGTCTATTGCACCTCCTATAATGGATGCTTGGTCACCCTTTCCGAGCATGAAAAAGAAAGAAAGTTAGCACCTTTTGCAAAGTTTATGAGACCCAGCATTGAGCCATTGAGTTGTGAAAGGGGGAGAGCTTTGAATCTGTGTGATTAAGCACTCAACTAGTGAGTCTTGAAAAGGTATGAACAAAATGGAGAGTATTTATACTCACTCTCTGAACGTAGGAGGGGGGCATGATAGAACGAAGAGAATTTAGGTGGTCGTTCATCTGTCGGCGGCGTTTGCGTTCAACTGCAATGTGGGTCATTCGTTGGCTCTCTACTTCTTCTTTGTTCTTGAGAGGCCTTGTTCGTTTCCGTTTTTTCAGCTCTTTGGTGACTATTGGAGAAGATTTAAAGAATTGGGTTTCGTTAAGCATGGTGTGCTTAGTAGTACATGGAAAAGTAGAGCCAGAGTTGCCTTCCCGTTCTGTTGAATTCAATTCCTGCAGCTCAGAACTTACACCTTCCATGCAAGAATTAAATTGTGGGTTTTGAAGGTCTTTGGTTTCTGATTTGACAGGTGAATATAAATCAAGCATTTCATGAGTGACACAACTTTCGGGCTCTAATGCTTGAACTTGGTTTACCACGTCCCATGGGTTTTTGAGATGTTGCAGTTTCAATAAGGTCTGAAAGTTTGGTTCTTTGAAGGAAAAAGATGGAGGTGCTTCTACACTTTGAAGCATTTGGAGAAAAGGCACTTTGTCTTCTAGGCTTGGTATTGACAACCTTTGCCCTTCATCTTCTTCTTCAAATCTCAAACTTGAATTCACAAAGCATTGATCTAAACCCCTCTCATCCAATAGCTCCCCTAAGAACTGCGATAGAAGAAAAACACACAGAAGATTAAGGAATATTGAAGAAAGGAAGGAAACGATGGAAATTCCTCACCTACTAACATATTGTTGGCTAACTCATAAACTCTTAAGAGAAGCAAAGGGAAAAATGCTGGTCATAGATAGGACAAATAGTTGAGTCTCAGAAGAGAAGAGAAAAAAAATAGAATGAGAATGGAATGTTGAAGAAAAGAAACAGCAGTAACAGATGTTAGCATCTACAGAAATACAACACAAATGCATTGAATGCAAACACTGAAGGAGAAGTAAATGCAGTCCATTTAATTGATTCTACTTGAGGAATATTATGGAAAGAGAGAGAGAGAGACAGAGGTACTAAAAATGAGCAAAGAAACATACGCAGGAATTAATGTGTCCTTGAAGCCTCTCCATTACAGCCGAGCAGCAGTAGTAGTAGGGAGTGAAAGTGAGAGAGGCAAAGGCAAACCCGAAGCCTTAAATTCAACTTCCTTTCTTTTTCACTGGGTTACCAACAGCATTCTATTGGGGATTCTAGCAACTCATGAGCAATAAATGTAACATCCAAAGAAGCAGAAGAAGATAGACCCCATATATATACACGGATAATCAAAGCATATATTCCCTCAGGTTCTGATTCCATAAATGTAAATGTAGGATCTCTAATGGAATAATATTTAAATGCTTTGAAGAGGGCCACCACAGGGTATGAGAGAAAGTAACCAAACAGTTCAGAGAAATGGAGCCCAAGAAAGAAGATGGGAGTACAGAAACTGAGAAGGATAAAAGTAACTAACAAATTGAAGATTGAAGAAAAAAGAAGGGAACTTGGTAAGAAATGAAGAGAATGGTATAAAGAGAAAGTTAACTGAGAGACAGGTAAAAGGGGTTGGTGATCAGAGAGGAGGGATGTGTTTTACAAGGTCGGAAGCAGCATTATTGGCGGTGGCAGTTTTGTCCGGCAGCGGGGACAGACAGTTGTGGGGACTAATCTTCAAGAGTACAACCAAAGACTAGAAAGGCTTTGGAAAGTGATTCTATGGCTTGTGTCAACCTTCTAATCATGTATGTCTTGTCTTCCGCAACCTCTCCCCCTACACCTTCACACTCTCTCCCTTATAATTTCTTTTTTTTTTTTCCTGTTCTTATCCACAGTGTTTCACTCATAATAATACAAATAAAAGTTTTTGACAGGTTTGGTTTGGTAAGTTCAAATGAGATGGGTTTATTCTAAAAAGAAAAACTAAAATTCTATGATCAATTTAAATTGAAGTTACGAGTGATACAAAAAGGCAACAGTCTAACTTAAAGCGGGGCCTAACATGATGCTGCAATTGACATATACACGTACCGTATGTTTAATCATAAAACAGAAGTGACTTGTAATGGAGAGACCAATAGTGCTTCCAGAAAAGGAGTTATTCTGTTCTAGTTCAATTTACACAGTGGCTCGTGAAACACATGTACTTTAAATTAACAAATCAATTGACAAGTGTTATGCTCTTTTAATACTTTGTTTTATTTACATTAATATTGAACTTAAGATCACAAAATTACAAATGTCATTTTAAGCCTTCCAAATAATTTAGGTAACAAAACGTGGTTTCTCCCTCCTTGCGGGGTCACATGTACTCCATCAGATCCAGTGCATCAAACTGGATTAGCAGTACTTACTCAATTCTGTATATCAAAAGCCAAAGGGTCCATTTTTGCATCATTTGAAAAGTGGGGTTGAGTAAGTGTCCTTAAAATT
>JANZXR010109620.1:0-66453 GCA_027575705.1 Erythroxylum echinodendron
GTTGTCTCCAAAAGTTACTGATCCTCCCTTCTTATCTTGAAGATCTAAGAACATAGACCTTCTTCCCGTCATGTGTCTCGAGCATCCACTGTCCAAATACTATTGGTGCTGGCTGCTTTTTACAAGGAAAGAGATCTGCAATAGATATTATGTTCCTTTTACGTACCTAAATTTTCTTGATTCCTTGAGGGTTAGTCTTATAAGCATTCTCAGAATGATAAAAACAAGATTGATGAAATTTCTTTCTATGAGGAACAAACTTCTTTTTGTAACCAGTATTACTCTTAACTAGACCACTCTTGTCATTAGGGTGTCGATAATTACTGATCATATCATTCATTCTTTTCGTACTTTTAATGAAGGTTGATAAATTTGTTGATAGAGAATTAATACTATGTTTCAACTGACTAATTTCCTCAAATCTATCAATAGAAACTTTTTTCATAACGTCTACTTGTTTATTAAGACAGGTGTTTTCTTTTTCCAACACTTCCGCGTTTCTCAAGTTTTTGACAAATTTTCTTTTTAGAGATCTATACTGTTTCAGTATAATATGTGAATCTTCTAACAATTCTAAGTATGCATCTTGAAGTTCATTAAGATTAGAAGTTACCTCCTCGTCACCTTCTTTTTTGGCTACCAAGCATATATTTGCTTGTTCTGATGCTTCTAAATCAGAATTAGATTCGGATGAATCTAAATCTTCCCAAGTTGCCATCATACTTTTTTTATTTCTTTTATTTTTCTTTGGTTCTCTTTTTAGCAACGGACATTCAGATTCGTAGTGTCCTGGTTTGTTGCACTTATAGAAAATGATAGAGGTCTTCTCGTTCTTGACGTCTTCTTTGCTATTTTTCTTAAAAGAAAATTTTTTCTTCCTTTTGCTTTCTTTTTCCACATCCTTCTGATCTTCCTCGAAATGAAAGATCATTTGTCATTATCTTCACTTGAATCACGATCAGACTCACTGATATCATCTTTCTTGACTTCTTTGATCTTTAATGCTTTTGACGAAGAACTTCTATTTCTCCGAGTCTTGTGATTTTTCTGACCAGCCTTTAATGCTATGGATTTGTCTCTCTTAGGTTTGTCTTTAGCATCCAATTTTACTTCATGTATCTTCAAAGAACCAAGCAATTCATCTAGCTTTAGTTTGCTCAAGTCCCCGGCTTCTTACATAGCATTGACTTTGGGTCTCCATCTTCTCATCAGACTTCTAAGAATCTTCCTCACATGGTCTTGATTATCGTAGATTCTTCCAAGAGCTTTAAGTCCATTAACAATAGTTTGAAATCGTCCAAACATCTAATCAATAGACTTGTCTTCCTGCATTTTAAACAGCTCATATTGGTGTACAAGAATACTGATCTCGGACTCTTTCACCTATTTCTGCCTTCATGTGCAATGGATAGAGTGTCCCAAATCTCCTTCGCAGTCTCGCATCCATAAACTTTATCATATTCATTTCTGCTCAACACACAACTCAGAAAGAACTTGGCCTTTGAATTTAATTGAAATCTGGCTTTGTGATTAGCTAACCATCTGTCACAAGGAATGGTATTTCCTTCATCATCTACTGGTTCGTATGGTCCATTCTCTATGATATCCCAAAGATCAATGTGTGTGGATTCGATGAAGAGTCGCATCCTGTCCTTCCTATAATGATAATTTTCACCATTGAACACAGGAGGTCTTGTGACGGAGGCACCTTCAGTAATAAAAACATATGATTCTACCATAGGAAACCGAGCTCTGATACCAATTGAAGTAAATCACACGTTAGTATAGACTTTTCATACAAGAAACTCAATACATAAGAAGGGGGTTGAATGGTGTATCCTTTTTGTGAATATAAAATCTTGATAAGAACTTCTCTTTCTTGTTAAAAAGATATCACAAAATTTATACGAAAATTATTACGTGGTTAAATCGCAAATAACTTCTGTATAATTGTTTAACAACAAAATAAACTATAGTAAAGGATAGAGGATAGATACTGCGATTTTTATACTGGTTCATCCCAAACCGTGGGCTACGTCTAGTCCTCATAGTTCGTTTGAGTATTTCACTATACTCCAAATGATTTCAAGTATTCTTTCTTCCCTTCCAGAGCCTCTTCAGGTCTCTTACAAAGTATTTTTTAGCTATCTTAGCCTCTCCAGGCTATCAGCCTTTTCTTTCTCTTACTAGAAAGAGATTGTGAGCTTTGGTTACAGTAGGGTTAGCTCTCTTTGTATCACACTACAGAATTTCTCTTTTCTAAGTAAGCATTGAACGCTCAAGGATCAATGATTTCTGAATCGTAAGATTTGTAAGAATTTTCTCTAACATTATGACATCTTCGACTATGACTAGTATTTATAGCCTTCGTCTCTAATTGCTTCTTGATCTTTGATAACCACTTCTTGATTCTTGATAACCTTCATTTAGTTGAGTTCTGTAACTAACTCTGAATAAATAACTGTTCTGACGTTTTAGTGTATCTTCATGGTATCGTCTATCTCTTCTTTGCATCTGTGTTGCTTTTGTGTCTATGTTGGCTTTGCATCTGCGTCTGTGTTGTGTTTTGCATCTGCCTCTGCATTGTGTTTGCATTTGTACTTCGACTTTACGTCTGTGTAGTCTTTACGTCTGCGTCTGCGTCTGTGTTTTGTTTGTGTTTGGATCTGTGTCTGTGTTTTGATTTTGCGTCTGCGTCTGCGTTGTGTTTACGTTTGTATTGACTTTGCATAGTGTTTGCGTCTATATTTCGACTTTGCGTCTATGTGGTCTTTACATCTGTGTTTCCTTCTTCATCTGTGTTCTGTACTTTGTCTGCACACTTAACACGCTTGTCAAAAACGTTCATTTGTTTCTAACATTATTATTATTTGATTGTCATCAAAATTAATTATCGTAAAGTCCTCTTGACTTAGCATATATTGTTTGATTTAGAGGCATATATCGACCGACACCATCCAGACATTGCCAGCACGTTAAGACAATAACTAACTGGAGCGTACTATGAACAATAACTAACTGGAGCGTACTATGAGTTAACTTAGTTGTATAAAGTCAAATATTTATGCTTTTGTTGGAATTGCATGTATAGAGGGTAACCTAGATGTGAGATTTTGATTGGTAATGTATTCTGTTCAAACTGTGTTGATTAAACTTAATTCCTCTGTATTGAATTGATATTGATACAATTGTGATATTACTGATTCCAGACAATCGATTGTCCAAGGAGTTCGATATTCGGGACTGTATTGGGAGTGTTTATGATTTGAATATTAATAAGGAAATTGAATGCTCAACTATTTGTTGAATGTCGGATGTAGATCTGATGAACTGTGAAAATTGAATGTGCTTGTTGACTGAAAGTGATTGATGATATATTATGTGAACTATTATACTCCATTACATGATGCATATTTATATAAAGGAGTTGTGATCAGATTAGCCAACGTGAAAAGAGCTTTAACCTCATTTATACACATCAGAGCCTCAGGCTCAACAATTAAAGAGCCCAGTATCCATAACGGATATGGGACAATACTGAAAAGAGCCCAGTATCTATATCAAATACGGGACAGTGAAATAAGCACTCACTCACAACAAAGTTAAAATGAAATAAGTCTCATTGCTTTTGCATTTGTATCTTTAAATGTGTTCATGATATGGATTGCAAATGAATGTTGAATTATATTGTGTTGATATGGAGAAATGCTGATGACTTTGATGGTGATATGAAGAATTGTGATAAATGAGTGTTATATTTTGAAATGATTACATGATATTCTTACTTTCAGAATGTACTTATGGAATGACTTAAAAAGCGATTGTATTTTTAAATGCTTCTTATATTATGTTGCAAATTGTAGAATATGAGTTATAGCTCTGAATGAAGCGTTACTTTGATTGAGCTGAATGTTATTCATTGATATATATATGTGTGTGTGTGTGTGTGTGTTTTTTTGTTTTGAGTGAACACATCGATGATAGTTCACTCACTGAATTCACAAAATTCATCAAAATTGCAACATTAATTTTCAAGTACTGAGAAGAGACCTTGCCAGTATAGCAAGACAATTGAAGTTTAGTACTGCTCAGGATCAAAATATAGCTCAAAGGCCTGGTCAGCCGTCATTTGAGGATTTTAGATAGAGTACTTTGTATAGTTTTTATTTCATGTAGAATCTTTTGTTTAAAACAGTGTGATCTCAGATGGTTTCGGTAATGTAAATATATGAATGGTTTGTAATGAAATAACAGTGTAAAACATGTTTTAGTAATGAAGTGAGATAAGTTGTTTTTATAATTACTTCTGATGTGTATGATGCCATGTTAAATGACTGTGATAGTTCTAACATGCCATTCCTACAGAGTATGTGTTCGAATAGTCTCAAGAATTTCAAGCATATGTCTTATGGTAGTGGTGTGTTACAGCTGGTACATACAATCGATCTTTATAATACAAATCACTATCTCCTTTCATAGAAAAATATAGTTGTTTGCTTTCCCGAGTCGCCAAAATAAGTTGTTGCAACTTATTATCAACTTTTTTAGCATCACAAATTTCCTGCCTCTGGGTAGGCCTAGCTTTCAATTGAGCTATTAAAGCCTTATTAAATACAAGTCTTCCTTCACTCTGTTGCACCAATAATGCTGAAATTGTCTTTCGACTCAAGGCATCAGCCATAACATTAGCCTTACCTGGATGGTAATCAACAGTGTAGTCCTAATCTTTAAACAGTTCCAACCAATGTCGTTATCTTAAATTAAGTTCCTTCTGAGTAAGCAGGTACTTCAAACTTTTATGATCAGTAAAAATCCTACACTTTTCACCATACAAGTAATGCGCCATATTTTTAAAGCAAGCACTACCACTGTAAGTTCAAGATCAATTGTAAGGTAGTTCTATTCGTGAGACTTCAGTTGCCTAGAGGCATATGCAACCCCCTTTCCATCCTGCATCAAAACAAAACCCAAACCATTTCTAGATGAATCACTAAATATAACATATTCCTTACCAGAAGTGGGTTGAGAAAATACAAGAGCTTCAGTAAGTATTCTTTTTAGCTCATCGAAACTAGTTTGACATCTAGCAGATCATTCATACTTCACTCCTTTTTGTAGCAGTTTAGTTAAAGGGGATGCTGTCACTGAGAATCCCTTCACAAACTAGCGATAGTAACCTGTCAAACCTAGAAAACTTCTCACTTTTATCACACTTCGTGGTGGCTTCCAGTTAACAATTGCTTCAATCTTAATAAGATCAACTCTAATCCCTTGAGAAGAAATAAAATGTCCTAGAAAAGATACCTCCTGAAGCCAGAAATCATACTTACTTAGCTTAGTATACAACTGCTTTTCCTGTTGGATTTGTAACACAACTCATAGATGCTCAACATGATTATGCTCATTCTTGGAATAGACTAGGATACCATCTACAAACACCACTACAAACTAGTCTAAATAGGGCCTAAACACTCTATTCATTAGATCCATAAATGCAGTTGGAGCGTTAGTTAACCTGAATGGCATTACCAAGAATTCATGATGTCCATATGGGTCCTAAATGCAGTTTTTGGAACATTCACATCCTTTACTTGAAGTTAATATTATCCTAATTGTAAATCTATCTTTGAAAATACCCCTGCATCTTTCAATTGATCAAATAGGTCTTTTATCCTTGGCAATAGATACTTATTCTTCACGAAGACTCTGTTCAATTGTCTGTAATCAATGCACATCTGGAGAGTACCATCTTTCTTCTTAACTATCCAGTAGCTCTTGCAACTAAACCTTTAACTCCTTCAATTCAGTAGAAGCCATCCTATATGGTGCTCTGGATATAGGAGCAGTGCTAGGCATAACTTCAATATACAACTTTACTTCCCTTTCAGGAGGAAGTCTAGGTAGCTCTTCAGGAAACACATCTGGAAATTCACTCGCCACTGGAATATCTTGTAATTTAATACTCTTTTTCCTAAAATCAATCACATAATTTAACATCCCGTTCCTATACTAAGGGTTAGAACCCTAAAATACAGTACATGTGAGATCAGTGAGAGATTAAGAAAATGCATCTCAATATCATGCATATTGTTAGCATACACATATGAATTTGAATTTTTGCACACATGAAAATATTTATACATGCATTCATTGACGAATTTTAAGTATAATTAATTATAAATATGACTATGTGAGAATTGTGAATTAATTGTATTGAAAAAAATTTGGAGACAATTGTAGTAAAAATATTGTAGTTGGTTGGACTAGTTAAATGAGAACTAGTTAAAGCCTTAAAAGATGGATGAGTGACAAGTGTCACTTGTAAAGTTGATCTTAAAAAGTTTACTACTACTCCTCTAACTTAGAAAGACAAAGACACTGTTTGTCTTGTCTTAAAAATATCTTCTTTGTGGCTTTCTTCTTGAAGCTTCTTCTTCTTCTTTGGATCTTGTCTCATCGAACCTTCACCAAAGTTACACTTTGCTTTCCTCTACCTATTGCTACACCCATATTGTTGTCTCTTTCTTTTACCATAAGAAACCTAACCTTACAACCTTGGACTACGGATGATCTTGTGATATTGGAAAGTTAGAGTTCAAGTGATTTTGAAGATATCAAAGCTTTAAACAAGTACGCATTTTATAGTTCTGTATTGTTGCATAAGATGAAACATGCATCATGTTAGTTAGCCCTTGATGTTATAAAATGAAAATGTACATATGCTGAAGCATGAGTGAAAAACCAAGGTATACCGTATCTATTGATTTTATAGATTTAATGATCAAATTTTCATAGGACAACATTAAAATGATCTTTGAGAGTGAAAGATCAATGAAAATATGAATAAAAAGACTGTAGAAATTTTTGGTGATATGAAAGATGTATGCTATGTTTTTGTTACCATTGATATACATGTATATTAGTCTTCACTATTGTTCGCACAAATTTCTGGGTGTTAATACAGATGAACAAAAATAAATTTAGAGGTAAGGAATAGGTATATGGTGATGTCTGGATATGAGAATGAATGATTTAAATGATCGTTAGAGGAAGAAATTGAAGAGCATGCAGAAAATAGAAATGCAGAAAAATGAAAGTGAAGAAACACAGAAATGAAGAAGATGCATGAATAAGTGATGTTTTTGATATTTGGTGTTGATTCTTGGTTTTTGATCTATTTTTGAATGTGTTGGGTTGAATGGGAGACGAAATGGTGAACTGAAAATGGGGATGTAAGTTAGAAATGGAGGAATTAAGAAATGAAAAGAAGAAGAGAAGAAGAATATGTAGTTGGAAGAAGGAAGAAGAAAGAAAAGCACAGTTGTGCTTTTGCACGATCGTGACTTTATAAAGAAATTGGAAAATCACGATCGTGCTTTTGCATGATTGTGACTTTTTTATTGAGTTCAAAAGTCATGATCGTGCTGGAGCATGATCGCAACATTTGAATTCCGCAGGAAACTCATGATCGTGCTCCTGCACAATTGTGACTTATATGGCCTACCGAAAAGTTGACAGATTTGAACATCCTTGATTCTTTTAGCTATAACTTCCTCTCCCGACCTCCAAATGACATGGGACTTAAACCATTAGACTAGAAACACATTTTTTTACATATCCAACAAATATTATAGCCATACAAAATCATTAGGGAGAGAATTGATTGATTAAATTGGGACAAAAATGATGAACAATTCTGGAACTTCATAACCAGAATATTTTTCACTCAAACATGCTTGGGTATTTTGGAAATATATTATTTTGCAGTTATAAAAATGATATTATTTTTAATTTGAAGTAAACTAGATACATAGTGCTACAAATTGTCCAAAGTAATAGAGTTTTAATTTAGTCTATAAGAATTTCAATTTCTAGATGGAAGTTGAGTGCAGGGCACTGTTTCAGTATAATAATAGTCCAAATGTGTCTGGGGTATAAATTTCAGATTACTGAACCAAAGTGAATGCTCTTGGTGTAATTAGAAATTTAAGAGACAGTAGAATAATGTTCTAGAAGAAAGTATTGCCAAATTACTTCATTTACATTGTCTAAATGATCAAGAACAGTAGACCAAAAAGTCAGCTTTTGGAAAAAAAATATGAAATGATTCATGGGGTTATGAAATCCGATTCAAAGTGTTAACTTGACGTATAAACCCTACGTACAAATTATACTTAAGTGAGTTTTGATATATGATTGATAATGTGATGAAAATAATGGAAAGATACATGGGATTGTCATTGAGCATGCATTGTACATATTCCAAATAGACATTTGTGCATAAAGGAATACTTATATTTGTGCAATTATTAATGTGTGTGCAAAGTTTATATTGCATAATTTTGATGTGCAGGATAAATTTCCACATTCAGATGTTTCCAGAGTTTGGAAGCAACTGCTAATCTGGAGCATACAGTAAGTTGACATAGATGGTCTCATTTCTTTATTTGTTCTGATTTTAATTTCTGCATTAAATGACTACAGTTATGATTATTATACAATGTGAATATAATTGATACGAATGTGATTTGCTTATGTTGATGTCATACAATGAAGGTCTGAGACTTTGTGCATAAATGTGATATTGAAGTGCTACTTGTATGTGAATGAGAAGAAATAAGCGTATTCTCAACTTAATTGTTGAATGTTAGGCCAAGGTCCGATGATGAATGTGAAAGTGAATGTGAATCCAAAATCATATGACTGATTCAAAATATGTGAATGTGAAGCATTCCATTACCAGATTGCATGAAACATAAAGGCAGTTGTGACCAGGATAGCTACCAAAAAAGAGCTCAAAGCTCATATTATGAAAAGAGCTTAAAGCTCAGAAAGTGTATAAGAGCTAAAGGCTCACTATGTAACATGAGCCTGTATCCCCAACGAATAAGGGACAGTATAAATGAGCCTGGTATTCACGATAGATACGTGATAGTTTAGGCACTTGGTCACAACAACGTAATAATTGGAAAAGAGTCATATGAACATTCATATACATTTTAATAAGTATGTTTGATTGTTGAAATGAAAAATTGTCTTACCCTTAAGTGATAATGTGATATGCAATAATTTATGCAAAATGTAGAGATGTGAATTATATGTTATGTGTATTAATGTGTTGCATGGATTGAGTGAACTATCGATGATGGTTACCTCACTGAGTTCGAAAAACTCACCCAAAATTTACAATATTTTTCAAGATCAAAAGAGTTACCCTATTAGGCAAACTGGAGTATAGCCATTACATTCAAGTAAGAGATAGAGGTTGGGATCAATTCGCGTCTGTATTTGTATTTTCTTATTTTTGTATCAATTTATGTCTTCCACAATTTCTGTACAATTTTCTATATGTAATAACTTCTGAAATTGGAAATGTTTTGAATGAGAGTGATCAAAGTGTAATAATATTTGTGATTTCGATGTTTATGAAATAAAAGTATGGGCCTGAATTTGATTATTGATTTCCATACATGCGAGTGAGTTTTTTTGAAAAATTTGTACTGAGTTTCAAGTGTTTGACTAATTGATTGTTCTAGCATGTCACTCTCGTGGGGTATGCACTCGGATATCACTCAAGACGTCGGGTACGTGTCTTGTGAGAGTAGGGTGTTACATTTTGGTATTAGAGCCCAGACTTAGTATCCTATATGGGTGTTTTGCAAAATATAAGTCAAGTTACATGCATTTTAGACATGTCTTAGCATGCAACGACAACTGATTCCTAGTTTGAGTAGCATTTACATGAGTCATACGCATGAGCATTCCTTAAGAGTTTGAGATGTTAAAAGCACTGAGAAGAATGATGATATGTCAAAATGTGAGGAAATGAAGGTTTATGGATATTTAGAAATGAGAAATAGTATCTGGTTCTATATGATAGATAAAGATTCACTACATTTATATATATGGTTGTATCATTGAATATGATATCAATATTGTACTATGATGGTATACCTTTGAATGTGATACAGATGTGAATATATTGTTGAGGATTGTTTGTGGAAAGTAGAGATATAAGTAGAAATGATGATATTAAAGTTTACAAGCACAATGCAGTGAAAACATAAATTTGTTATGATCTTAAGAAGATGAATTTGGAACTGAAATGGTTGTTTGATTAATGTTACAAGAGTTATGATTTAGCATACGAATATGTCTTTGATATTGAGATCAGAATTTCATGAGGATTATACATCTATAATTCTGAATGGATTGAGGATATACATATGGAAGAGGAAATAAATGACCATAGAAAAATGAGATAGAAATGAGGAAAGAATAGAAGGGGAATGAAGTAGAAATAAATGATTTTACATGAGAAGAATGATGTGTAGTAAGAAGAAGGTTAGAAATGCATATAAGATAGGATTTTATGTAATAAGGAGATTAAAAAAATATGAAGAATCAAATGAGAAGATTTAATGCAATCAACATGGTAGTTGAATTAATATGAAATGATGTAAAATTAGAAGAGATAAATTCTAGAAAAATTAGAGTAGAATTGATGTTAGTATGTGTGTTAATGTGAGGAAGAAAGTGCAGGGCACGATAGTGACCTAACAAAAATAGGTTTCTGTCACGATCGTGCCTGGGATGCCCCGATCATGGGTAAGGATAAAAAGAGAAATATTGTCTAGAATTAATAGAGATCAAAGTATTATTTGTGTAAGCTATAAATTGGTGAATTGTCAAAGATAAATCTTTGAACAAAATGAGATGACTTTGATGATACACACCTAAGTATATGCGACAGTAATCATGTTTAATATTTCATCTAGTTTTAGTAATTAGAACATTATGACCTTCTAAGAATGATAGAAATTGGTCTTTTTGAGATATTAAGAATGGATGATAAAGCGATGATGATAAAAATTGATTGATAAAGATTACATGAATAGTATAGATGATAATAGCTAGAAGTATTCTTTCGAAGTAAAATTTCATCAAATTAGGTTCAGCAAACCAAATAGTTTATTTTTAAGAATGATTAATGAAGGAACAATCATAAATGAATAAGAAATGATTCAAAAGTGAATATTGGAGTCCCATTCCTAACAGAGACTCAAGAATAAGATGTAGAATATGCTACTGAGAGAGCATGCATTTTGTTAATGTAAAGTATCCAACTATGTGATTGGATTTTTGAGTTTGAGGAGACATTATTGCTAATGTAAGGAGAATTTAGGTTCACATTATATTCTATGCAAATATGCACAGGAGGTACATATTAGATCTGATGAATGAGTTGCTAACACAGGAAGTTAAGATTTCAAATAAATTGAAATGTATGGAGAAACTAGTATGAATGAATAGACAATAGAATAAGTCAATATGAAATCACAGAAATCGAATGAATGGAGAAATTTTTTCTAGAAAATAAGTCGATTGGGAAACTGAATAACATGAGATAATATTACCTTATTGAGGAATTAGTTACTTAAAGGATTATGAGAACCAATCATGGGCACATGGAGTTTTGTCTATATCTGTTTGAGTTAACAAATGCCCTTAATAGTAACATAGCATTGAAGATTAAAGTGATCCAAGAAAACGTAGATCAATTATTTATTATGATTATAGATGATATATCGAATGTGTTCAAAAAGTTGAGAAAAATGTTTTGAATATTTGAGATAATTCTTACATATCATGAACGTAGAAACAATTATATGCCAAGTTCAATAAGAGTGAATCTTAGCTTGATCAAATAAAATATAGTTTCTGAGCATGACATATTGGGGGATCCAAAGAAAATAAAGGTAATAATGAAGTGAGAAAACTCTAAGGCATATATAAGAGATCTGGAGTTCTTTAGAAATAGCTAGAAATTGGACACTAACAAAAGTTGTTAAGGATATTTTACTAATCTTAGCCCTTTTGACAAAAATGTCTGAGGAAAAATGTGTAAATCATATGGACTGATGAATGTAAAAAGAATCCTTGATGAATTATAACACCGATGTAATTATATCATTTGGTTTTGGAGATTATGTCGCATGTAATGATGTTTTGCACCAAAGGCTAGGATGAAATCTAATGCAGCAAAATAAAGTTATTTCATATGCATAGAGACAATTAAAGTCTCATTAATTGATTAGTTGATATATAAATTGAAACTTGCTGCAACAGTAATTGGCTTGAGAGTTTGGAGACGTTACATGTACAGAGACATTTCAAATTTTATACAAATCATAAGAGTTGAGGTAATTATTGAGTTTGAATGGATTGAATATAAGTCTGAGACAATAGATAAAATTAGTAAAAGATCATGATTGTGCAAATGAGTATTTTCTAGTAAAGCTAATGTGTATTTGATGCTTGAACAAAAAACTCAATAATGGTGTAACATAAATTTAGATATTGAGGTTACTAAATCTAGTGCAATAAAGAGCATAGAGTGTCCAGATGAAGTTGGGGCAAAATGAAGTATTATTAGCTACATCGAGATTAAAAAAATAGTTTTATATGAAAGGATTAGCAAAACCAAAGTGAGGATCCAGAATTAGGAATCTTATTGAGGAATTGAAAATGCATATGAATTTTGAGTTTGAAGTGGAAAAAGATACTTTGTGATTCAAATAAGAAGTTTGTGTACCCGATAAAGATGATTGAGCAAAGAGATTACTAGAGAAAGCACAAATAACAACCTAAGCTATACAGCCTAGTAGGAATATGCCGAAATAGTACTTAACTGCTAAGGATGTAGAAACAAGTGACTATATGTATGAATTGCCAATAGTCTTAACTGTTGGAGATATGCTTAAAGCTTATATTTTAGAGTTCAAAGGAACATGATATCAATGTATAGTTCTAATTTACTTCAAGCATAAAAATCATTATCATAGTGATATCATTATAATACTATATGAGGCATTATACGATCAAAAGAGTCATTCACCCTTACATTGAAACGAAGAGGGCCTAAAAAAATGGATAAAGGCCAAAATTGATTCGAGATACTATTGATAAGTGAAATTGATCTGAGTTAGAAATTAAATGAATCAAGAAAGATGAAATAATTAAGTGGATCAACACCAAAGATTCGGAATAAAGTGAGATAGACACATGAGTTAAGAGTATTAACATTGAAGTGAAGTGAAAAAAAATGAAATGTTTCCGAGGATATCACCTTTGTAAGGTGTGCTTAGATTAGGAAAAAGGATAAACTAAGCTCAAATTGTATTGGTGTACATGAAGTTATTGAAAGCATAGGACCATTAACATATGAGTTTGTATTACCAACAAAGAAGTCTTAGATTCATAATGTGTTATATGTGAGTATGCTAAGAAATAGTGATATGATTTGACAAAGATGAATTATCAGCACAGGAAGTGAAATTAGTGAGTAATCTAAAATATATTGAGAAAACAGTAACGATAGTGTGGTATCTGAATAAGTCATTGAAGGATGGATTGATTCCATGAACTAGATTCAAGCGGTAGCAATAATTCGAGTGATGAAGTTAAATAGGAAACGGAGGAGCACATAAAGAAACATAGCCCTGCCTCTTTGATCAAACAGGTAATAATTTCGAGGACGAAATTTATTAAAAGGGGAGAAATGTAACATCCTGTTCCCATACTAAGGGTTAGAACCCTAAAATATGGTACATGTGAGATCAATGAGAGATTAAGAAAAATGCATCTCGCGCTCATACATATTGTTAGCATACACACATGTGAATTTGAATTTTTACACACATGAAAATATTTGTATATGCATTCACTGACAAATTCTGGGTATAATTGATTATAGATGTGATTATATGAGAATTGTGAACTAATTGTATTGAAAAAATTAGGAGACAATTGTAGAAATATTGGAGTTGGTTGGACTAGTTAAATGAGAATTAGTTAAAGCCTTAAAAGATGGATGAGTGACAAGTGTCACTTGTAAAGTTAATCTTAAAAAGTTTACTACTATTCCTTTAACTTGGAAAGACAATGACACTATTTGTCTTGTCATAAAAATATCTTCTTCGTGGCTTTCTTCTTGAAGCTTCTTCTTCTTCTTTGGATCTTGTTTCACCGAACCTTCACCAAAGTTACACTTTGCTTTCCTCTACCTATTACTACTTCCATTTTGTTGTCTCTTTCTTTTACCATAAGAAACCTAACCCTACAACCTTGGAATGTGGATGATCTTGTGATATTGGAAAGCTAGAGTTCAAATGATTTTGAAGATTTTAGAGCTTTAAACAAGTAAGCATTTTATGGTTCTGTATTGTTGCATAAGATGAAGCATGCATTATGTTAGTTAACCGCTAATATTATAAAATGAAAATGTACATTTTGTGAAGCAAGTGTGAAAAACCAAGGTATACCACATATGTTGATTTTATAGATTTAATGATCAAAATGTCATAGGATAGTGTTAAAATGATCTTTGAGACTGAAAGATCGATGAAAATATGAATAAAAAGAGTGCAGAAATTTTTGGAGATATGAAAGATATATACTCTGTTTTTGTTACTATTGATATACGTGTATATTAATCTTCACTGTTGTTCACGCAAATTTTTGAGTGTTAATACAAATGAACAAAAATAAATTTAGAGGTAAGGAATAGGTACATGGTGATGTCTGGAAATGAGAATGAACGATTTAAATGATAGTTAGAGGAAGAAATTGAAGAGAATGCAGAAAATAGAAATGCAGAAAAATGAAAGCGAAGAAACACAGAAATGAAGAAGATGTATGAATATGTGATGTTTTTGATATTTGGTGTTGATTCTTGGTTTTTTATCTATTTTTGAATGTTTAGGGATGAATGGGAGATGAAATGGTGAAATGAAAATGGGGATGTTAGTTAGTAATTGAGGAATTAAGAAATGAAAACAAGAAGAGAAAAAGAATATGCAGTCGGAAGAAGGAAGAAGAAAGAAAAGCACGGTAGTGCTTCTGCACGATTGTGACTTTGTAAAGAAATTGGAAAAGCATGATCATGCATGATCTTGACTTTTCTATTGGGTTCAAAAGTCACGATCTTGTAGGAGCATTATCGTGAGTGCGATCGTGCGCCTGTACGATCGGGACTTCTATGGCCTACCGAAAAGTTAACAGATTTGAATATCCTTGATTCTTTTAGCTATAACTTCCTCTCCCAACCTCCAAATAACATGGTACTTGAACCATTAGACTATGAACACATTGTTTTACATTTAAACCAAAAATTATAGCCATAAGAAATCATTTGGGAGAGATTGATTGATTAAATTGGGACAAAAATGATGAACAATTGTTGATCTTCATAACTGGAGTATTTTTTACTGAACATGCTTCGGTATTTTGGAAATATATTCTTATGTAGTTATCAAAATGAGATTTTTTTTTATTTGAAGTAAACTAGAAACATAGGGATACAATGTTGCAAAAAAATATAGTTTTAGTTAGTCTCTACGAATTTAAATTTCTGATGGCAGTTGAGTGCAGGGTATTGTTTCAGTATAAGAATAGTCCGAAAGTGTTTGGTGTATAACTTTCAGATTACATTGTCTAAATGATCAAGAACAGTAGACTTGAAAGTCAGATTTTGAAAAAAAACTGAAATGATTCATTGAGTTATGAAATCATATTCAAAGTGTTTATTTGAGGTATAAACCCTACGTACAAATGATACTTAAGTGAGTTTTGATATATGATTGATAATGTGATGAAAATAATGGAAAGATACATGGGATTGTCATTGAGTATGCATTGTACATATTCCACATACACATTTGTGCATAAAGGAATACTTATAATTGTGCAATTATTAATGTGTGTGCAAAGTGTGTATTGAATAATTTTGATATGGAGGATAAAGTCCACATTCAAACGTTTCTAGATATTGGAAGCAATTTCTAATCTGGAGCGTATAGTGAGTCGACCTAGATGATCTCATTTCATTGTTTGTTCTAATTTTAATTTCTGCATTAAATGAATGCGGTTATAATTATTATGCAATTTTAATATAATTGATATGAATGTGATTTGCTTATGTTGATGTCGGGCAATGAAGGTTCGAGACTTAAGGCTTAATGTGGTACTGAAGTGCTACTTGTAGGTGAATGAGAAGAAATAAGTGTATTCTCAACTTAATTGTTGAATGTTAGACCAAGGTCTAATGATGAACGTTAAAGTGAATGTGAATCCAAAATCATATAACTGATTGAAAATATGTGAATGTGATGCATTCCATTACAAGATTGCATGAAACATAAAGGCAGTTGTGACCGAAATAGCCACCAAAAAAGAGCTCAAATCTCAGATTATGAAAAGAGCTTAAAGCTCAGAAAGTGTATAAGAGCTAAAGGCTCACTATGTAAAATGAGCCTTGTATCCCTAATGGATAAAGGATAGTATAAATAAGCTCGGTATCCACAATATATACGAGACAATTTAGGCACTCGGTCATAAAAATATAACAATTGGAAAAGAGTCACATGAACATTTCATATACATTTTAATAACTATGTTTGATTGTTGAAATTCAAAATTGTCTTACCCTTAAGTGATAATGTGATATGTGATAATTTATGCAAAATACAGAGATGTGAATTATATGTTATGTGTTGCATGGATTGAGTGAATCATCAATGATGGTTACCTCATTGAGTTCGCAAAACTCACCCAAAATTTGCAATATTTTTCAGGCTCAGAAGAGTTACCCTATTAGGTAAACGGGAGTATAGCCGTTGCATTCAAGAAAGAGATAGAGGTCGGGATCAGTTCGCGTTTGCATTTGTATTTTCTTATTTTTGTATCAATTTGTGTATTCTGCGATTTTTGTATAATTTTTTGTATGTAATAACTTCTGAAATTGGAAATGTTTTGAATGAGAGTGATCAAAGTGTAATAATAATTGTGATTTCGATGTTTATGAAATAAAAGTATGTGCCTGAATTTGATTATTGATTTTTGCACGCGCCAGTGAAGTTTTTTTGAAAAATTTGTACTGAGTTTCAAGTTTTTGACTAATTGATTATTCTAGCATGCCACCCTCTCAAGGTACGCCCTCGGATATCACTCAAGATGTCAGGTACATATTTTACGAGAGTGGGGTGCTACACATAAGCTAGATAAGCTTCACACCCTTTCCTAAGGAACTTTCGAGCTTGCATAGCAGATACCACATTAGCTAGAGAACCAGTGCAGATACCATGTATTACTATTTCAGATTGATCAGGTTTCCTAAGCACTACAGTCAACCACAGCTTAGTACTTGGATAACCAATCCATACCTAAAATCAAATCAAATTCATGAAAAGGCAATTTAATTAGATTCGCTACGTAATCACTTCCTTGGATCATAACATAACAGTTTATATAAACCCGATTGACGAACACACTACTACCCAGATGATTGGTTACATGAATATCATACTCTAACTGATCTACAAGCTTCTTTTTATCATAAATTCCCTAATACAAATATAAGAATGAGTGGATCTAGGATCAATCAATGCATGCATTTCAAAATCAAAGTGAAAATAGTGTCTGCAATGACTTTAGGTGCATCCTGATCCTCACGAGCTTTCAATGCATAAGCTTGAGCTATAGTAGATGGCACAGTAGGTCGATAGATGGCATAGCAAGTCGATCAACAGTTTCTGATATAGTACTTAGATTAGGTCTAATCTGTCCAAATCCTCCACGACCTCTACCGTATCCTCTATTTCTAATAGATGCATGAGAAACCTCTCTATTAGCTTATGATGTCTGAGACTGTCTCATAGGACATATGGCTATCAAATGCTCAGTGCTACCACTTCAATTACATGTACTCGTAGCTCTCCAACAAGTACCTTAATGATGTTTAGAGCAATGAAGGCACTCTGAAGCACCAAAACCTTGGCCCACAGAAGAACCCCTACTAGAATCAATCATTAAAGGAAAGTCTTATCACCTTCCCCTAGCTATAGTCCTCTGAGTAAATTCTTGAGTAGTGGAGGCACCTTCACGAGTTCTCTTACCTGAGGACTAACCACCTCTAATAAAACCTCTTCACTGACCCCCTTCTCTCCTAACTATATCTTTCTTCTCTATCTTCATAGTAGCTTGTACTAGCTGATGGTAACTCACTTGCTGTAAGAGAGTAATTAATGCCAGATGCTCTTTGATCTAATCATTTAAACTATCTTCAAACTGATGGCATAGGAACTCCTCAGTAAGTATGGGTTTAGGTGTATACTTGATGAGTTGATTAAATTCTCTGTCATACTCAGCAACAAACAGGTTTCTTTGCTTCAGGTTCAGAAACTGCTTCCACTTCTCCTTTCTATAGGCTTCTGACATATACTTGGCTTTAAACTCTTGGGAAAAGAAATCCTAAGTCAGAAGCTCTGGTAATTAAGGATTTCTCGGAATAAAGTTCCACCAATCATAGGTTGCTCCTTGAAGAAAGGAGACAGCACAGTTTACCATCCATTGAGGTGGGCAACTAATTTCATCTAATATCCTCTTCACTTTTTCTAACCAAAATTCTACCTTTTTAGACTCCTCCAGAGATGTTTCAGTAAATTCTTCAGCTCCATTGTTCTACAACTGATCAATTGGAGCTTTGGTTGTGTTCATACGATGTAGTAATGTCACCATGTCTTACGATAACTTAGCCAAATCCTCCCCCTGAGCTGGAGGTGGAGGAGGTGGCTCTCCAGCTTCACCTCGATTGACCCCAAAGAGTCCCAATATAGATGGATGAGATCTAGTAGGATTATTACTCTTTGCAACTGCATTAACGGCTTTATGAGATCTTTCCATAGTCAAATCTAAAACAAAAACATGGGATAACCCGGATTAAGCCAAACAAAACTCTAATATCCAAGTATAAGCAATAGTTAAGCACTGGTTAAACCAGAATCACCTAAACCATACTCTGATACCAAACGATGTAACACCCGAATACCCCTTAAGAGGGTATATAGATGCTATACAAGCATACCTAAAACATACAAAAATATTCCAATACTTGAAAGAAAATAAGGCAACATACTTCACATACATAAGTTATGTTATACACAGAACATAATACACACATTATCCTTACCTATATTATAGTTATTACAAACCATTTACACAAAATATAAAATGCCTTATATATTATTAGATACAACTCAAACAAAACATCTTCCAAGTATATCTAGTCCCTCATTGGCCACTGTGGTTATCCCAGCCTTAAGTCTTCTTATCAAAACCTACACGAAGGTAAAACCACCATGCTAAGCATATAACTTAGTAGGGAATAACTAAATAAGATATAATATAATGACTACTTTTAACAATCGTCTAGCATTCATATAGACTGAATCATGTCAAATCTCATATAATTTTTAATTGTACAAATTGAAGAAAAATCTAATATTATTTGCATCATAACAAAATATAACATTTCAAAATAGGATATACTTGCATTAGAACAAAACTTACGAGTATCTAAACATAATATCATAATAACAAAGTAGAACTTTAAGTATCAGAACAGAACTTGATTGTGTCAAAACAGAACTTGATTATATCATATTAAAATTTAGTTGTATCAAAACTAAACTTAGCTTATATAAGAATTGAATATATATCTTAACACAAAACAAGTTAGCCTGCTAATATTTTTACAGAAGTTGGTAACGGGACCAAAACTGGAGATACCTATGATTGGTATCACAGAACAGGAGAGAATTATGTCTTAGTAATAGAAGACACTGAAGCATCAATATCAGGAGACACCAAAGTGTCAATATTAGGAGACACTGAAGTGTCACAGGAGCATTTGCAGACCCTTCTAAGCATGTCTATCTACCTATGACTAAGACTTGGTAGTTTTAAAACCAACTATTTTAAATTTCATAATCACATGTAAAAGATGTAGTGCATAACGTATGTCTTTATTCTACTTTCGTTAAATTGAACAGTACATACACATCCAACTAAGTACTACCCATAACCGTGGGAATGAGCCATATAAATCCCACGATTGTGGGATGAGTGAATCGAAGGTTCACTCACCCACAACCTTCAATTTGCTTCCAAATTTTACTTCTTCATACACCACCTAATACACCTTCACTAAAGACCATCAATTTCAGCTCAATTCCACCTTATCTATGCTTCAATCACTTATCAAATTCATGTCCAAACCTAATTAAAAAAAATCATTCATTAGACAAATCATAACTCATTATCTTACATACATCAAAACCAAAATAGAAATTTGTCAATCCATAATTATTTTTCTTGCACTCAGTTGTCAACATCATAAAACATATTTCATGTCAATTCAATTATCATAAGACTTGTCTTAATACATGCTATCAAATTTAAAATTCCCTTACCTATTTAACTTTAAATTCCTACTCCAAAGAACCAGCTCACACATCTAAGATCAAGGTGCAAATTTTAGCACTAGCAAGATAATAACATCGAAAATAGCAAGACCTACTTCTTCATGTAGTAACTTACAAAGATTCCATGTAAAGATGATCCAAAATTAAAAAAATTCCAAAAATTGAGAGGGAGTGAGAGGTTTCAGTTGAGAGGAGCAAAGGATAGAGATAAGGTTGCCGAAACACCAAACGACCTGGAGTGATTCAACTCTTACTTTGCAAGATGTCCTAACTTTGAAGGGACACATGTCCTTTCTGGGGTGACCTACATGGAAAACATAGGAGTGAGTCACTTGTCTTCTTATCATACTGCCAAATCTCAATGCATTAGCCATGCCAAATATCACTTACTTATAGGCTTAGTCATCCACATTTCCATGTAACAACTTATCTTACCACTTTTTCTATATTTTTTTATTTTTTCCTAGTCCAAATTTCCATTTTAATTCATCAATTTTCTAATGGTAACAATTAATTCTAAGTTACTAAGTATGATCTATTAATTGAAATTCAAGAGTAGGCCAAAATTTAAAACATATACAATTCATGATCATATCACAATATCTAATACGTATAATTTCATGAATATGTAATATTTCAACTAGGTTATAATTTAGGGCCTTACATAGACTCTTGAACGTGGCAAGTCAAACGGTTGAGATGGTAGAGAGGTCCAAATGTCTAGAATCATAAATCAAAAAGGGGCAACCAAATTAACCTGATGTGTACTCATTGGAATTTGGTGTGAAGACCTTATAGAGTGATGAGAAGTTCAAGAATCTTGAGTGTAACACTTAAGGAATTGCTTGTGACGTAGAAGAAGCAGAGGAAGAGCTCCAAGCAAAAAATGATATATCTTTTAGCTAGAAGGTAAATAATGAGTTCCAATTTATTGTCAAGAATGATTCTTTACTTTTACTTAGCAAGTTAGAGAAAGTGAATGAAGAAGTAAAAAGTGAAGAGACATTTAAGATCTTTCCCGATAGTATGGACTCAGTAGAGTTTAGATGTTTGAAGATAGGGCAAATATGATAGAATATCAATTAAGACGCTATCCTAAACAACCTCACATGGAAGTGGCTCAAACTGTGACACCAGAAGATCATAATTTCATCACGTGAGGAGAAAACATGGAGTCGAGCCAGTGACATAAAAAAAGGTGCTTCTTGGGAGGTAACCTAAGGGAAGTAAATTTCTTTTCCTTTACTTTTTTACATTAGTTAGATATGCATGTATGTGTCTATGTTGGTTTGTTTCTTACTTGTTTTAAGTTTTAAGTTTGTTTCTTTCTTGTTTAAAGTTTTCAATCAAATTGAGAGAGAGAATAAAACAAGCAAACAAACATTTGCTCATTTTGTACTACTGTTAGGACTATATAATCATGAGTAGAGAATGAATTGACTAGAGATTTCATGGCAACTTAAGTATAGAATATTACTTTTGTGATTGGTCGATATGCTTTATCTTTATAAGAGTATTGACTAGTCATAGACAAAGCTGGTAAGATTTTGAGTTTTATTAGACTAACACATCCATATCAATCTTATTGCCTTTTTTTATGTATGACCTTCATGATATGTACATCCTACCTTTGCTTTGATTTTCTAGTCAAGACCACATTTTATCAAATACATTAATATGGAGATGACTAGGCATTCTTTGTTTCATAAGCTACATTAGCCAAATAGCCTACCCTATTGATATGATTTTTCCCTTGTTAAGCCCCTTTGGGCTTTATTTACCTATTCTTTATGTACTAACCACATTACATGCTATTAAACTTAACCAAATGTCTTACCCAAGCCGTAAAGCTACAGAAGCATGTATGATTGTTGAGATTATAGATGCACAAAAGTATAAGTTTGGGGGTATACATATGTATGGGTTGGTTATAATGTTAGAAAGCTATTTTATATCATATCATTGAAATTTCCATGTTAATGTAGCTTCTTTTAATGTTTATAAAAAATGAAAAAAAGAAAAAAATTTTAAATAAATGTTTCAAGAAGGAAGTGCATATGTATTGAAAAGTCATTTATGATTAATCTTTCCTCCTAAAGTTGTATTGAATGGGCTATTTGAGTATATTAGATATGAGGTAGATGCCGTCTTGGAAGGTTCACTCATTATAGTTTCAAGGTATTGTTGTCACCAATTGTATGGGTGATTCCTTCTAGTTGGTTATGCTTCATGTGATTTATGGTATGAGAGATCTAATTGAATTTGGGAAATATAATTGTTGCATTCATCATAGTTGATGATACCTAGTTCTGAATGAATTTTATCTTGTGCACTTGATATCACATTGAGTGTTGCTTTTGTTTCACTAGCTTCAATGGCTTTCATGCTACTTGACCCAAATACATCTCACCTTACCTTTGCCCACATTATAACCTTGAAAAATCTTTTGATCCATAATTTTGCATATGAATTTTAGTTGTGGAGGAACGAAATGATATGCAAAGTTGTGGAATGTCTTGATTATGAATGATATTTAGTGTACTCATAGATATATTTTAATTTAAAACATTTTCCAAGTCTACCATTAGATTGCTCAATTTTTAAAGGTATTGAGTGCTTACTGATCATGAGTAAAAGGTTGGGATGTTAAGTTCTTGCTACGTTTTTAAAAGTCAATCATCTTGCATGTGACATGTGCTTAATTGATTATATAATTATTCCATAACACTTAGCGATTAATGACATGAAATTATTTAAGATACTCAATTTGACTCGTATGTAGTTTTAGGCACAATTCGGAAGTAAATGAGTTAAAGTGAGTCAAAAGCACAATATTTGGGCCATTTTTTGAAGATTAATACTCACTTGTCTTCTTAGAGGAAGAAAAAGAAAATTAAAAGTGATAGTTGTGGACTATATAATATTTTAATGCGAAGTTTAGTTTGTGCTTAGTAGTTAAATTGACTTATTAATGCATGTTTAGGTTAGGTTTCAGTTATTTAGTTAGATACTTATGATTTGAGTGTTTGGTAGGTTAAAGAACACTTTTGAGCTTCAATTTTGTGTATTTGAGATGCCTTGATGAGTTTGCTAATGTTTCAGGGCTAATATCGAGAAACGAAGGAGTTTCAGAGGAGATTTGAACCGAAATAGAGGCCTATGATTATGGTCAGTAAAGTATGGTAGTGATGGAAACAGGTAAAACGAGCCACAGTCGTAGTCTTATTTACCATGATCGTCATAGAAGGCTTATTCAGGGGCCGCGATTATGGCATTACAGATCGTGGCCCTATTTACCATGATCACAATAGAAGGCTCATTCAGGGGCCATAATCATGGCACTATAGGCCACGATCATGGTCTGTATAATAAAACACGCGGACAACCTTCCCGACTCGAATTTTTGAGGGACCTTTTAAACATTTTAGACTTGAAAAAGGCCCTAAGGTTGCCCAAATTAGAAAAAAACCTATAAAAGGTATGAAGAACCCCTAAAAGAGCCTCCATTTATGCCATCTTGGGAAAGCTTCAAGAAGAGAGAAAGAAGAGAGAGAGAAGAGGAAGAAGAGGAGAAAGAAGCGAATCTTCATGGCTGCTGCTTTCCTGAGGCATCTCGATCACCTTTCCACGTGTTTCTCCTTCATATTTGTATTTTTTTTCTTTGAATATTAAGATGGATATGAATATGTTTATGGATTTGGGTTTGAGCATCATGTTCTAACTTTCCTTTAGGAATTAAACTTAATTCAATGTAAATATAGTCGTTTTTTGTATTATTTTGATTGGGAGTTGTGATTAATTTCCAAACTTGGATATTTTGGTAATAAACCGAGAGAGTGAACCAAATAAAAATGATTAGGTTGGATTAATGAGAGTTAAACGATACAGTAGACCACATGATTAATCATATCGGTTATTATACGGAGAGAGATCTCATGTGAGATCCAGTAGTTTATTAGAGGGCTTAAAATCTATCTAGAGTTATGGTTCGTTTATTAATTAAGAGATTGCAAATTCCACAATTGAATTAGGGTTTATGATATAGGGTTCAATGACTATAACTCGAGGAAGAGTAATTCATCCTACGATAGTCTAAAACTGACACCACAATAACACATAAATGACTAGATTAGCATTGATGATAGGAAAAATCCCCTCTCATAATTTGGAAAATCTTCTTGTTTGATTCCCATTGTCAATTTGGTGCTGCTTAAATTTAATTTCTTTGTTTTAATTTTACCACTTCAATTTCAGCCATTCCATATCCAATTCTTCACTTTTTTATTTGATTTTTATTTTCATATAATTTTCTTTTAGGCCTTAGAAAACTTAGAATTCGATTAGTGCACTAACTTCTCGAGGAATCGACACCTCTCATACTACACTCATAAACTATGCGCTTGCCATATTTTGATGGGTTTAAATAGATTAAAACTTGCACTTAACAAGTTTTTTGCGTCATTGCTTGGAAGTTATAGGATTTATTTAATTTTGTTAGTCAAAGGAGTTGTTACCCTTTCTTATGATTTTGGTACGCAATCATAAGAAATATATATATTAAAAAAGGTGAAGAGAAGGAAGTTTCGGGCTAAAAGTTGAGACACATCAAGGTGCCATAAAGTAAGAATGAGATGTATGAAAAGGTAAATGCTAGAGAAAGAAGGAATAATAATGGAGGATATATATTATAGGGAGCAAGGTACCTTTGCAGAATTCAATGAAATATAATTTAGTTGGGGAAGTCATCATCCTTATTTGAACACATACAATCCAGGGTGGCAGAACCACCTAAATTTTTATTGATATAACAATGTAAGGACTCGTATAGTACATCAAAACATATTAAGATTTCAGCAAGATGAGTACAGTTAAGGAGATTCTAAAGTGGACAAGATCCTAGATAAGCTTGTGAACATAGAAAAGGCGCAGAAGAGACTGGAAGAGAAGTTTGAGTTGGTAACTGAAGATCATGCCTCTTCTATTCACAACACAGAGGTTTGAATGAGATAACTTTTTGGTAAATTTTGTAAAAGAAGTGTGGAAAACTATATGCACAATATGAAAGTAATTGCAATAGAGCCACGTAAGATAATCACACTTAGCAGTGGGGAAGAGTTAAGAGAATCAATGGATAGAACAATTGAAACCTACCTTGTAGAAGGCCAAGAGAAGCATAAAAAGGATGAAGAAAAGAATGAGGACACTTTATACATTCCTCCTCTAAGTTATACACCAAAAATACAATTTCCACAAAGACTCCAAAAGAACAAATTGGATACCCCATTTGCAAGTTCTGAAGAAAAGCTAAAGAAATTAAAAATTACTTTGCCTGTTGTGGAAGCTTTGAAGAGCACACCCACGCATGCAAAATTTCTTAGGGACTTATTCTCAAACAAGTGGACTTGGGATGATAATCAGTTGGTAGCCCTAATAGAAACATCCAGCTCCTTAATTACTAACCACATGTCTTCACCATTAACAAATCTAGGGAGTTTTACAATACCCTGTTTATTTGGTAACTTAATGATTTTAAAATTTTTATGTGACTTAGGTACACATATTAACCTTATGTCTTTGTCAATTTTTAAGAAATTAAGGAGGGGAGGTATGAAACTAACTTCTATGCTTATTTAATTGTGCGACCAATCAATTAAGAAATCGTTAGGCTTAGTGGAGGATATACCTGTAAAAGCAGACAAGTGTATCGTCCATGTGGATTTTGTGGTGTTAGACTTTGAAGATGATCAAAACTATCTACCAATCTTTAGCTTACCATTTTTTACCATCAGAAAAGCTTTTATTGATGTCCATGAAGACAACCTCATCCTTCAAATTGGAGATGAATAAGTGAAATTTATAATGAACAAGGTATTCAAGAATCCGAAGGAGAGCAACTCATTGAGGAGAATTGATTCTAAGGAAAAAAGGACAAAGAACAAATGACAACGAATATAGAGCTTGAAGTGTATACGAAAATCTCTATTCATGAAGTGGAAGCTGAAGGGGAGATGAGGGTAACTGAAGAAGAACAAGAAAATATCACCCCCATATAGGGAAAATTGTTGTATCCAATAGCAAATTAGAGTTTTGTTATTCCCTATTTTGTTGACAGTTGGTTGTCGTAAAGTACATTACAAAGCTTATTAGGTTTCCTTAATTTGATTGATTATGTCCTTTTCATTATCTCTCAACATGTAGCTTATTTATGAGCTACAAAGCTGAAATTGGAAGACATGAGTGGTAGTAAGCCTCTCATAATTGATTTTGGTTGAGTTTTTGAAGGATGCAAGGTCAAGTTAATGACCATAAATTAGCACGTTTAGTAGTTAGATTTAAATTTTTGTGTGAAGTTAGATTTGATTTTAATTTTAAAAATAAAATTTTAATGATTTGGAATGGTTTGGGATTACTAATTCTCTTACTCTCTTTAAGCAATTATAAGATAGGACAATAATCTCAGGTGTCAAGCGGATTTGGTCTCAACACGATCGTCATCACCACCTCCTTCACCTTGACGGTTTTATGTTCTAACCCTTTCTGTTTCTTTATGTATTTCTTACATTTTTATATTATTTTATGTTATGTTTATTCCCATCTTATATGTTTTTGGTTGTTCTTCTCACATTGAGGACAATGTGTTGTACGACTGTGGGAAGGGTTACGTTGTGTGTATATATACTTTTATTTTGAATGTGAATTTTCCATATCGTATATGAGTTTGTTTATGATGCATGATGTGATTCGTGTGAATGTGTCAATGACTAGGACTTAACAGAATTGATTTAACTTTGAACATAGTCTTTTAGGTTGCGAAGATTTATTAGCTCATGAAATTAGTGACCCACGTTACTTTAGCGAAATATACATGTTAATTAGGTTATGATGTTAGTTTATTCACCCCAGAAATTTGTCACATTCATTTATAATTTTAGGCCAATTGAATAAGTAGCTTTGTTAGTACCTTTTTATGAGAATTACTAGCTAAAGAAATGAGGTAAATAATAATAGTTAAAAAGTGTAAATCATAAGAAAATAACTATTCCTCTAGCCTTTGGTTTATAAATAAAACTAGTAGCCAGTTGAGAATGTGATGTAGCTGTGTAACCAGATCGACATGCATCACAAAGGTGTGCCTTCACATCTAAAGGCTATATGGTATTCCAATCAAGTTGTTTAACAAAAATATGACCTAATTGAGTAACCGGATTGACATTCATCACAAATGTTTGCTTTCGCACAAAAGGCTAGGTTCATATCAACCAAAATTAACAAACACAGTGTTTTGTCAAATAAAATCTACCGATCTTGGTGAACAACTTGAATTTTCATGAAAACATACTTAAGGCATGGTTACATTTTTGATTAATTGAATAATTATCAATATGTGTGTACAAGTGATAAACTTGAATAAAATTAACATTTAAGCTCTAGATTAGTTGTATATTTAGTCCAAGGTATTTAGATGCAGGTTTCATAAGTTAATAAGTTGGAATAACTTGAGAGATTGTGTTCGAAGTTAAATTAGTTTTGAGAAGTTGAATGCCATTGTCTCATTACTACATTACCTACTGTTTTTTATGTGTTATGTTTTTTACTTATTTTATTTTTGCTTGAGGACAAGCAAACCTTTAAGTATGGGGAAGTTGATATTCGTAGACTATATAATGTTTTAGTGGGTAATTTAGTATGTGTTTAGTAGTTAAATTAAATTATTAACGCATGTTTAGGTTAGGTTTCAGTTATTTATTTAGACTGTTGTGTTTTGAGTGTTTGGTAGGTTGGAGAACACTTTTGAGCTTCAATTTCGTGTGTTTGAGATGCCTTGATGAGTTTGCTAATGTTCCAAGTTAATCGAAGAACGGAGGAGGCCTAAACCAAAATAAAAGCCACTTTCATGACCAGTAAGCCATGATCGTGATAGAAGTAGGTGAAACAAGCCACGATCGGGGCTCTATCAGCCACTATCATGACAGAAGGCTCATTCACAGGTTGCGATTGTGGCACTATAGGCCATAATCATGGCCTACATGATAGAACGCGTGGATAGCCTTCTAGAATTGAATTTTTGAGGGATTTCTCGAACCTTTCGAACTCAGAAAAAGCCCTAGGATTGCCCAAATTAAAAAAACCTATAAAAGGGTTATAAAGAAACCCTAAGAGAGCCTCCATTTCTATCATCTTAGGAAAGCTTCAAGGAGAGAGAAAGACGAGAGAGAGAAGAGGAAGAAAAGAAGAAAGAGGCAGGTCTTCATGGCTGCTGCTTTCCCGAGGCCTCTCAATCCCCTTTCTTCGAGATTTGAACTTGATTCAATGTTAATATAGTCATTTTGTGTTATTTTGATTGAGTGTTATGATTAATTGCAAAACTTGCATATTTTGGTAATAAACTGAGAGAGTGAATCAAATAAAAATGATTAAATTAGATTAGTAATAGTTAGGCAATCCAATGGATCACCTGATTAATCATATCAGTTATTGTGCAGAAAGAGATCTTGTGCGAGACCCAGTAGTCTATTAGAGGGCTTAAGATAATTAGAGTTGTGGGTCTTTTGTTAATTGAGAGATTGAAAATTCCATAATTCAATTAGGCTTTATGATTTAGGGTTCAATGATTATAACTTGAGAGATAGTAACCACCCTATAATAGTCTAGAACTGACACCACAATAACACATAAATGACTAGAGTAGCATTAATGATAGGAAAAATGCCCTCTCTCATAATTTGGAAACTTTTCTTGTGTGATTCCTATTGTCAATTTGGTGTTTCTCAAATTTGATTACTTTGTTTTAATTTTACAACTTCAATTTCAATCATTTGATAGCTGATTGTTCACTTTTCTATTTGATTTTTATTTCCATTTAATTTTCTTTTAGTCCTTAGATAACTTAGAACTCGATTAGCTCACCAATTCCTCGATAGATCAACACCTCTTATACTACACTCATAACCCATTCGGTATTTTGAGGGTTTAAAATAGATTAGAACTTGCACTCAACAAAAAGACAAGAAGGAGACAAGAAAATGAAAACACAAAGAAGAAAGAATCAAGCTATATTGCTCACGGCGAAAGCTATGCATGGATTTGCATAGCCACCATCATCTATCCATTTAATAATAACTTGGTAATTTATTGTAAGAGAAGTGTGAAGAGTGATGGTTGGATGATGGATGGATATAACATAGGTGGATAGGAAAGGAGGAGCTAAACGGCAACATAGTGAGAGCAAAACGCAGAAGAAGAAAGCAATGCAACAGGTGGATAAAAGAGGACCAAAATAGGAGTGCATGTAGATAAGCAAGGAGGACCAAAATGCAACACCATATGAAGTAGAGCTGCAGAACAACTAAGAGATGAAACATAGGCATGTGGAAAAAGAAAAACGTAGAGGTTAGGCCAAAAGAAAAATGAAGACGTTGGCCAATAAGAATAAAAATGCAGAAATGGGACAGGGGTTTAAGGGTTGGTTTTAAAAAAAATATGGGGGTTTCCTTCGGGGATGTTTGGGGTGTTCAAGCAATTTTTATTGGGAGTTTTTGGTTTTAATGAAGGGAAAGGGTAAAGGTCTCAACCGTGAGAGACTTATGGAAGGGTAGCTTTTTGACACTAGTTCGGAGATGACATCCATACCGATGACCCGATTAAGCATTCCTTTCATTGTTTTTTTGTTTCTTTCTCTCTTTAGAAATTGCTTATGGTATCCAATGATTATTGTTTGGGTATTGTGAAATGATGATTTTAATGCATTCATTGGATGGTTTTATTACAAACCCATTGCTAGACTATTCAATATTATCCGTACTTTTTATGTTGAAATTCATTTGTAGCAACTATTGGTTTATAATCAGTAGGGATAACATAACCTAGGTTAAATGATGCATCGCATGTTGTTGTTGCCTTGATTAATCAATTTACCTAATTCGTAATGCTACTTTCTAATTAAGTATAGAGATCGTATCCTAGGTTATTTAGCAGTTAGGTTTAATTAACCATCGTATCTTAATTAAACAAAACTTAAGGGAAAACTCAGGTTAATAAATTAATCCACTATTAATAGTTTTTGGGAGAGGTTTAAGAACAACAAATCATTAAAATATGTTTAATTGGGTGTAGGTTGAGATTAAACCAAAGAATCAGGTCCTTACTGACTTTCCCACTTTCATCATTTTTTATGTTTTTTTTAGTTTGCTTTTGTTAGTTAGTTTAGCTTTAGTTTATTTTCTTATTTTTCAAACCAAAACCCCCTAAAACAAAACACTGATCAATTTCATTTCGAAATCTTTATAGACACTCTCTGTGAGATCGACCTAGACTCACTACTGTTATAGTTGTAGTATAGTTTATTTTATGTAGCGTTAGGACGCGCTACCAATTTTTGATAGTTTTATGTTTTAGAACTTATTCAAAAGATCAATCCTCCAAAATTATATAATTTATGCTTCAAATTGAAATTTTTGTCATTTTGAGCATTTTGATTTTCTTCAATTTTGTGAAGAATTTTATAACATTATGTTAAATTGGTGATTGATTAATGAAATTAAGATTAGTTTTAATTTTTTTTACTTTTAATTATACTTAAAGTTGTCCAAATATGCGTTGATTTCAAATTTCATAAATAGTCAAAAAATAGGGATTTTGTGATAGTGGTTGAATTTTGTTAAAATCATATTAAACTTCTTCTTTTTGCAAAATTGACGTTGAAATTTAACATTTTCGTGATTAAAGTGGCATATTTTCATTTTTGAACCGTTTTAACACTTTTTAGTCAAAATTCTAAATTTTATAAACTTTTGAATTATTTTACATAACTTGAGTGGTTTTAACTTACTTTAAAATAAAATTCACAAGGTTTTCACATAATTTGAGACCAACTAAGTCATATTGTAGTTTATTGTAGTTTGGATGATTATATAGAAGCATGTTTTTCTTGTAGGGTGCTGATAAATCATTATCCTACACTCTTTACCCTTTTATAAAGAGAATTTAGGATCCAATCGTTTCTTGGAGCTTTAAGATCCTATATCACTTCTCTAATTAAGCTTTAAGATCCGCCTTATAAGTAGGAGCTTTTAGTAGTCTTCATCATATGACCATTTCCCCTTTTACAAGAGTCTAGAATTTCAATAGGACTCATAAAGCTAGATCTAGTTCACTACTTCTCCTCTTTTTAATTCTCAATCCATTAAGAAGAATGCTTATTTTAATACTAATTTTCTTGACTTTTAAGCTTATATTTCTCAAGAACTTCACCTAAATAAGGTTATCCATCCTAATTCATTGGAATTTTATAAGGCTTAGGGTCTTGTTTTCCATTTCATTTATTAGTGTTAGCATTCTTTTCTCTTAAATAACTATAAGATCAACCTTACTAATGTGATCCTTTTCCACTATAATATTAAAAATGGCAAGTAAGGTACTATAGGAGTTTTTCATTTCCCATGTTTATAACATAAAGATCCTTTTTACTCTATAAGTTCCTATTGATATTTTTGTTATCCCCATTCTTTAATGAGTTACACAATATGATTTCTTTACCAATCATTTATCCAATAAGCCTTTTGTCTCATTTCATTTTTCATTCAAGTCAACGTTATTTTTAACTAACCTCCAATAGATCAAGTTATTAGAAATTACAAGGAATTTAGAGACTTTTATACTTAAATTAGGTTTTAACATCTCTTCATTAATTATACCTTTATTTATCTGATGGATATATTATCGATTTAGCTTATAATGACTTATGGTTTCTTTCCATGCTTATAATGAGTGAAAGAATCAATCTTGTCCACTTCATCTTTTGCAACATATTCTATTTCATAAATGTCAAGAAGAAGCATTAAAATATGACTTATGCTCTTATCTTTGGTCTCGTCTATAAGCATTTACAAATTCCCTATTATGATTACAAGTATTTTTGTTGTAATTTAATAATTTTTTATCTTAAAACTAATAAATTTTAATTTTTCAATAGAGTCATGACTTATATGCTCAAGAAATAGTAGAGACAATAATCAAAATAACACTAAAAGTATGATGATTAACAAAAGGATCCTCCCAATGATGATTCTTCATCAAATAAATTAGAGTTATACTATAGAGATGCACTTCAATGATGAGAGTACCGATTAGGTTACTCCATCCAATTGATCTTTCCAAACTCTACATAAATTTATTTTAGCTATGACCTTGTATATTAAATTATTAGACAAGACTTTAGCTAATATACGCTCATAACTCAAGCTACTCTAAGGCTATATTAGGCATGAAAATTTCTATCCAATCCCTTGATGTCAATTGGTCAAGCTTGAATTGAGTGGATTTCAAGCATAAGGATTTGGCCTAAATGACGTAATCCTAGTCCTAATATGATAATATTTTATAGTAGCCGAGCAGTTTCTAGCTTAATTAGGCTTTAAGCCCAACTTAGGCCACCTTATGAGGGAGTTAGGTTGCATTAATTGGGGGTAGATCTAGCCTGACCTAACTTATTGTCATGCTTAGGCAAGATCACCTCACTTGAAGATATCGCACTGATTTTTTTGAAAAATTATTTAAATTTCTCCATTCTCCATTACCTTTAACTCTTAAATCATTTATAATTATCTTTTTTTGTCATTTTTATGTTAATAAAAAAAGGGGATACATATATATATATGGGATGCATATATTTAAAGGGTGCCGATATTGTTCATCAGGATACATTTTCAAATATGTATTTCATTTATGATTACATAGATCATAGCATACTAATTTTTGACATATTTATATATGATAGTAACATTTTTGGTGTAAGTTGTGTGTATGCCATTTGATTATGTTAATCTTTCTTTCTTCATTATTTGATTAACATACTTGGATAAATTATTCCTTGAATGGAAAATTTATTGAGTCTTTATATTTAAAAGTGTAGATTTGATCAATTAAAGATGCAAACATTAAGGCTAATTACATATTCATGCAGGTAGAAGTTATGTGTAATTAGTATCAATTTCATTATTTTACCAAAGTATCATATTATATCTTGTTATCACTAAAAAGGGGAAGATTATTGAACTAAAGAAGTTCTAATATGTGATTCAAAGATATTAATCAATAATTTATACAATCTAATGTGAGTTATGGAGATTTATAAGATGAATGATCAAATGGACACATTGTGAACATTATCGGGAAAGGTGGAATATTAAGAGATAACTAAAGCTAAAATGAAGCAATCAAGATCATTCATGAACTTCAAGATAATAAAATTAAAGAATAATTCAATCAAATTAAGAACAAAGAAGATATAATACATTTTCATTTTATTTATGCCAAGACATAATATTTATGCATTTTACTTATGCATTGTAATAATTAAATAAGAGCTACTTTGATTCTAGAGAGAGAAGCTCCTGCTTCTCTTTTATTTCTTTCCCATGGCTAACTTCCTAATTGTCCAAACTCTTCCTTTTTGAGAACTATTTCATTCTCTACTTTTTATAGGCTCCTTCTTCCCTGATAGCTAATCTCTTAGTCTCCTTTACTTTATTTTTTCTTCTCTCTTCCCTTCTACTTCCTCACTTGACACTTTAGTCTTCTCTCTTAGTCTCCTTGCATTCTATTGATTCCCTTCTCTTTACTCTTAACTATTTTTAACTTCCTTCCTTTAGCTTAGTTGCTTGTTTGTTCTTTGTACTCCTTTCTTACTATTTTCTTCCCTCCTAGGTTTTTTTACAACTTTTTATCCTTTTCCTTGGTGCTTTTTCCTTTTTTAGTAAAGTCAAGTAGTGTGCTTCTTTCCTCATTAGAGAACTTTTCATCATGTTTCCTCTATAATCTTGACACCTGATCCAATCTCTATTGTCACTCTAACCCTCTTTAGTCCTTCCTTCTTTAAGACCCTCAATCCTTCTCTAACCTCTAATTCTTCTTGTAAACCCTCTTACCAACAAACTTAGACTTAAGTAGTAAAGGATTCTCCCCCCTCCTTGAAACCAAATTTCTATCCACACCTCAATTGAATATAAAACAATAGTGGCTCCAAGTCTTGATATTTTAAAGGCAGGTATCATCAAGTAGTAGGTCATTATGATTAGCTTCTTCATAGAATAGATACCTCCTAGAATAGATACCTCCTTTTCTTACTTTGAATATATGGGCTTAAAAGAATTGCAAGGAACTTTATCTTACAGAAGTACTTGTCAATTAGGATAATTTGTTCTTCTTCATGTTTAACACACCTTATCAAGCTCAAAAGGTCATTGGAACAAAACTATGGTTCTTCAACAACAAGCCAATAGCCATCAAAAAGTGGAGACCTAGGAATAACTTACAACTTTGCCTCTAATAGATGTATGCTTTATAACAAGCTTCATTTTCCATTACTAATATACATTTTATTTCATTTTTAACAAAATATTTATTCTACCCTTATTTTGGTCATTTTAATGCTTTAGGGGTTTAATATGTATGATCATATTATTGTTTCATTCTAATACCTACATTTTGAAATTAACCAGAGTAATTTTGGTTTCATTTTTAAAATAAAATCATCTTGGTCCTATAAAATATTATTTAGGAAACTTATAAAATAGGTTTTGAATTAAGTTTCAAACAAAAAGTTAAGTTCAATTTTAAAAGTAAACATCATATTTGTTAAGTTGACCAATATGAAAGATAGGCAGACCTATGAAAAGATTTTGAGTCTTTAAATTATTTTTAGAATATAATTGTAGAAAAAGGTTTTGATTCTTTAAATTATTTTAAAATACAATAGTATAACTAAAAAAAGGTATAAGTCCGCTGAACCATTTTATGATAAAAGTTGTAAAAATTTTCAAAATAGTCTATTTTCTAATTCATAAACATTGATTGTTATATTAGTAGATTGATAGGTCAATCGAAGGGGACGTTAGTTGATCAAATATAAAGTTAACTCAGTTTAGCTTTCCAAAATCTAAAAATTATAATAACTAATTATATATATAATAACTATCTGAGTTTGTCATGGTTATGAATAGTTCAAAATTGGCTTATTGAATATCATTACAATAGGGAGAGTTAATGAGCATTTAAAGAAAATGTGCACTCGTGTGGTTGACATCGCTTAATATAAAAAAAGTGAGCATATGATAATTCATTTGAGTTTTGTCCAAGTTGGGAGATTCTTTAAGATTTTGTTAGGTAGTAAAGATTGAGATTTTTTCCCTCATCAAGAAGAAGTGTATAAAGATTCCCCTTTTCTTATGATAAAAAATGTGCAAAGATTTTTCTTCACCTTGTTGAAAGAAAAAGATATTGAAAATTCCAAGTTAATCTAATTAAGAAGTGGATATGGGAAAAGATCATTCTCATCTCAAACTATTATAAAATCATGTTTACACACTATGTCGCTCTCTTAACTCTTTACAATTATTATGCTTGTGTGATTTTCATATATTCATTCAAAATAAATTCATCTATTTATACAATTAATCATTTAGTTTCTAGAAACTTTTAAATTTTTAAAAAATGTAATATACCCCCTTTTTAAATTCGATTCATATCCAACATTTATATTACATTATAACAAGATTAAAAAGATATTAAATAACCTAAAACATATTTTATTTCAATGTAGGTACAATTACAAGTTGTTCATTACATGAAATATAAGAGATAATATGCAACTATTACTTTATTAAAAAAATATGCAAATATTAAATCAACTATTTTTCATATTATAGTTCATAATGGCATATGTATAAATCACAAGAAATAAAAAAACTCAATTAATGAAAAATAGTCCCAATTCATTCTCTTTCACCAATAAATCAATGTTTAGGTTCATTTTCTTAATTTACTCTTAATTTCAATCATCTTCTTATGGCCTTCCTTTTTTAACTTTCTAACTTATTAGCTACATTTACTTCAAGTTTTCTTTTTCCCAATAAAATTATTTCTCTATTTGAATTTTATATTAAAAAAGAAGGTAGAATTGTCAAGAAAGTATTTATGTTGTAATATAAAAAAATCACAATTTCTTATTTATAATACTGCACATTTTTCACAATTTGATTGATTGAAGGGCAACATGTGCTTATATAAAATACAGGTATGCATTCTAAGACTCTTCTTTCATCATTTATTATGCAAATAATACTTAGTGTTTATTATTTTCATCCATGTTTATTTATGTTATCTATTAGTTTTGCATTTCCTTTGTAACATTGCTTACTTGTTGTTATAAATCCACCAATTCTGCTTCCTTTTTATTTAATGAATCCTTCAGGCTTGCTATAGCTGTTTCCATTCACTGGCTAATATATCTACAAGACTGTTAGCCGAAGAGGATATATAATTGACATGAAAAGAATATTGATTCCTTTAGAGATTTGAATTCCTAGATATTCAATATTTTGTTGTGCTAACTTAATTTTCTTTTTACTTAAAATTAATTCTTTCTGTTGACATTGCAGGAGGATATGTTTTACTTTTTGTAAATGATCTTCTTTATCTTTATTAGAGAAAATAACAATATCATCTACATATACTAAAGAAAATGTTTTTGATCCTTCAAAATTATTAACCATAAATCGTTGGTATATACTAGGGGCTTGTTTTAATCCAAAAGGTAAGACATTCCGTTGATAATGTTTTTGTGGGGGACAAGTAAAAGCTGTTAAAGGTTTTGTATTATCATGTAATTGTAATTGCCAATGACCTGATTTTGCATCTAAAGTTGTAAGCCAATGGTGTCCTTTTAATTGATTTAGAATATAGTCTTTTCGAGGTAATTTACAAGCATCTCCTTCTGTAGTTTCATTTAATTTTTTATAGTTAATGACCATTCGCCTTTTACCTCTTTTTTGTTCTGAATGATTATTTACATAAAATAATAGGGTTGAATGTTTACTGGTACTGGGTGAAATTAATTGTTTTTGTAATAGTTCTGTGCATTCTGTTATGAATTCTTGTACATCAGTTAGAGTATAAGGGATATTATTTTGAATATTTATTTCTTGTGTAGGATCCTTTAATTTTATTTCAATTAATTGATTATTTGTATTTTTTAAAGGATCTAATGGGTTTTCACTACAAACATGTTCGATTAATGTTTCAATTTTAGTTTGTAAAGAAATATTGTTGAGAAGCTAGAAGTGTAGGTAATTTAGTTTTTCTGTTATTTGTTTTAATGTTTGGTAGTATGTATTATGATAAATTGTATTTTTAATATTAATGAATTTTTATTTAATGATTTAATAATAGGAGTTCTTAATGTTATATAATGTAAATATTGACAAAAGGGATTATATAATTTAAGAAAATTATTACCTAAAATTAATGGCAATCCAGATCCTTGTTGATAAATGGATGGGACAATAAATGTATAATTTTCAATAATAATATTATTATTATAACTAGCATACCAAGTAGATTTGATACTTCCATCGGCAATTTTTATTTGAAGGGGTTGATTTAATTTTTTCCAATTATTAGGTAATGTTTTTGAAGCTATACAAATTGTAGCTCTGGTATCTATATATGCATTTGATTTTTTATTCTGAATTATCACTTGAACAAAGGTTTTATTCGGATTCAGTTGCTGGTTTTGACCTTTGTGATTCATATTGATAGAGTGAAGTAAGAGCGGAATCTATCTCATAGTCTGATTCAATTGGTTCTAATTTTGATTGTTTTGCGAGAATAAGAATATTAATTTTCTCTTGAAATTTGTTTTGATTTCATTTTAGGCAATTTTTTGCATAATTGCCTTCTTCCTTACAGAGCCAACGTCAACATTGTTTTTTATTTTGAGGGCAAAATTTTTTCTTAGGTTTATATTGTCGATAATTTTTTTGTCGAAAGAATGGTTAAGAGGGGAATTTTTTTGAGTGTTTTTTCCATTTTGTATAATTTTTCCATTTCGGATATTTTTTCCAATGTGAGATTTTTAATTTTGCTTTTCTAGGTAAATCACATCCATATTGTTGTGGTATTTCAGAATATTTTGAACAGCGTAATTGAGTTTCTGTATGTCTTACTTTTTTATGTAATTTTGCTTCTAAGCATTTTTGAGCTAAGACTTTCTTTGTAATGGTGATAGCGCCACCTAGATTATATGTAACTAGGCATGGTTTTTCAAAAATGTTTCCTCAGCTGTTCTATTTATGGGATAAGGTAATTTTTGAATATACATTTCTTGTTCAGGACGGGATAATTTATAATAATATTTTTTAAATTCACAAATAAATTCATCTAGATAACAAATATTACATATAGTCATATTGTTTAAATGCCAGATAGCGTTTTTTCTTTCTACATTTTCAATTTCTTGTTTATAAGATGCTATATCTTTACCAATAAATTCTTTATAAATTTCATTGGTGATTACTTGAAAAGCTTTTATAGGTTCTATGGCGTTTTAAAATGCTAAAGTTTTTTTGATTCATATTTCATTATCTAAAAGAAAATTAAGTACAATACTAGTAGTTTTCTAAGTAATAAAATTTCATAAAGTACTAATATTTGTGAGTCCTTCAAATGGTTTTTCTAATTGAATGATTTAGGCTAAATGAGTTGATCATTCTAATAATAATTTTTCAGGTGATATTACATAGTCTAAATTTAAAACACCATCTGGTCCTAAGGTAATATGTTTTGGTGTATATTTAGAAGGAAACCTTCTAATTTTATTATTTTTCGATAATATCAAATTTATTTAAGTCGTCAATTTCTATAGGTTTTTGAGTCCAAAGGTATTTATCTTTTATTTCTCTTTTTAGTTTTTCGCCACTTTGACTAGACTCAGGTTCATCCTGATTCATTTGATGTCAATCTACATAGAGTTCTTAATCAGATTCATAACCATAAACAATTTCATCTTGATTGGTAATAGGATTTATAATTTCCTTCGAATTAAGGGTTAATGTATTAATTAATTGTGTTATTTCATCTAATTGTATTCTAATATCATTTTCTATATTCTCCATGGTTTAATTAAAGTAATATTAGAGTTGTTTTTATGTGGTTCTAGCTCTGATACCACTTTTATTGCAAGATCAGTTTTTTGTTGTATTTGATTTAATTGTTGTTGTTTTTGTTCGATTATTAATTTATTTTGATTTTCCAACCTTTGTATAAAATTTATGAAAGCTGTATATTTTTGTATTAGATCATTTAATTGTGATTTTGAATTTGTTTTTCTAATATTTCATATACTTGTTTTGTAATACTCATAACATAGTCTTAATATGAGTAGATAATTCATGGAGTTGTGTTTTAATAGTGCTAATATCTTTCCCTATATTTTGTTCTTCAGTTTCTTGTTCATTTTGATTAATTATTTTAGGATCAACGATAGGTATAGATTTAGCTAAATTAATTCCTGGTACAGTGAATCTAATAGGTCTGGTTAACCTAACAGATTGTGCTCGAAGTAAAGGAATTGAAGGTTTATTATATATATTATTTGATAAAGATAATCTAGGTTCATATATGTTATTATATTGTATAGGATACTTACTTTCAGGTAATTCTTTAAGAGATGTATTTAAATTAATTCCAATTTTAGCTACTTCATTAAATAGTTGATCCATATAAATTCTATTAGTATCTTTAAATTCAATGCTATGATGAGAGTCAGTTAAAGCATAACTTGTTTGATAAGTAATAGAAAATGGATATTGTCCATTAGTCATTAAATTATCTCTATAAAATTTATAAGCTATGGTAATTGTTTAATCTAATTTATGTGATTGTAAAGGTATTCCTAATTTAAGCCTAGTATTGAATTTAATTTTTCCAAAAGCTAAATTACCATTTATTATTCCGAGGATTTGTTCTTTTAATTCTGTTAGTCTTTCATCGATGATAGCTAGTCTTATAGGTGAATCGATTCCTTCCTGAAATGTTGATTTTAATAAAATTTAAATAGTAGAAAGATGTATATAACCAACTTTAGTTCATTTAGTTTCAAGGATTTTTGGTAGTTGCCTATAAATTAGTTCTTAATTGATTAGAGGAAGTTGAATATGTCCTTGACACTAATGTATACAAATGGGAGTCTTATGAATTAACTTTCCATAATAGATAATATTTTGTCTATTTATCAAATTATGAAAAGGTTGATATTTGATATCTTGTCCTGATTTCATATTAAATTGTGCTTTCTCTATTTGTTTTATTTTTCTTTAGATAATAAAGTAATTAAATGAAAAATTCTAGTTGATTCTATTAATTCTAAATTGTCGATATCTAATATATTTTGATGTTCATTTTTAGTATTTTCTACAATGATTTTTGACATGATGATTGATGATTTTGGAATTGAGTGATTAAAAAAATTAATTCTTGTTGATAAAAATGATATTGACTTTTAGCTAGATCTAAGGATTCTTTTATTGGTTTAAGTCCATCGGGATTACTTATTATAAATTGGACATAGTTATATCGTCTTTTATAATAATATGTCTCATTTTGATATTGACGAACTAGAGTTTGGATATAATCTATATGTTCTACTAGCTATATACACAAACTACAATTATTATTCATTGAAAGTAAAAGACATAATACAAAGAGTAGACTGATAATTTATGCATTTGAGCAGGAGCTTATTGAGGCTGAATTTTTAGGTTGTGGGTCAAGATGTGTCTGTTGATAATGCTCTCCAAAGCGTTAATGCAATTGATATAGTTCAGTTTTTTCTTGATCATAGATAATTACATTATTTGTAATTAGATCCTTGCAAAGTTGTATTTTAGCATCTAGTTAAGGTGAAGGGTGATAAATGAAGGCTAAATGTTGAGATCGGGTAATGAAATATGAAATGATTTGTTTACTGAGGTGTGCTTTTTCCGTTGTCAATTGGATGAATGTATGCAAAGATTTACAAGTCCAACAATCTGTATTAAGACTCATATTTGTTTCCTGAAAAGATGATTAAAGAAAATTTTGATAATTTATATTAGGATAGAAAAATTTATCAAATAGATATTGTTGTAAGATAGGTATAAATCCATAACTTGTTAGATTATTAAAGAAATCAATAATATCAATTGTATTTAAAGATACAAAACTAATAGAAAACATAAACAACATGGATGAAAATAATAAAAACTAAGTATTATTTTCATAATAAATGTTGAAAGAAGAGTCTTAGAATGCATACCTATATTCCTCGTTTCCTTTTAAATGCCAACCTGTAGGCTAAGATAGGACAGAGAGGTTTACAGAGAGAATTTAAAAGCTTTTATTTCATGTTTTGGCAACTGCCGAGAGTTGCATTATATAGAAGAAAAGACAAAAGATTAATAATATAGTTTGCAAGGAATAAAGTAAAGTAAAAAAGAGGAATAAAGTGAAGAAAGCTAAAAGCTAAAGGTGGTCGGCCATATGTCGGCAACCTCCTACAATAATTACATAATGCTAAACTAAAAAAGTAAACAAAACTATATACTATACTTTAATCTTTAATAATTAATTCGTCAGTGCTACTATCATCTTTAAGAGGTGTTGATGTAGATAGGTAGAGAGCACACTTGTGTGTTGGATAATTATTCAGTTACTTACAGATTGAATTTTTCCAATTAAGAGATAAATCGTCAAAAATGCCTATTGTATAGGAGAACTGTGCTTCCATTTGTTTGATTAGTTGAAGAGATTCTATTGCTATTAGTTGACGATAGGTAGAAGTCATGAGTAAATTAGGTCCTCGGTAATTAAGTTTGAGGAGTGAGTTAGTGCTAATTTTTAAACACTGATTATAAACTCCTTCAATGCAATTGAGATTAAAATGATTGATTAAATCCCATGAAATTTCATGTTTTGGTCATCAATTGGTGGGTATAGTCCATTGCTAATTCAAATCCGGATATAAGCAATTTTTGGAATTTGCAATGTAGACTCTTGGATATTATCGACTTTGGTGAAAATGGGGTAGGTACTGAATATTTTAAGAAAAATTTCTCAGCCCTTGGCAAATTTGTCCTTGTAATTTTTGACTGCTTGGATAAAGCCAACAGGGAATTCATCCAAACTATGTAAAGTGGTGAGATAGATAGTATTAATCAATCCGTTTTGGAAAAAGAGATATGTGGTTAAAGGTTCGGCTTCTGGTAGAATAATAGCTTTAGGTTCATATCTCCCTCGATTTTGGGGACAGTATTGGAATTGTTTCTGGGAAGAAATCTTTCCTTTTTTATGTTTTCTTTTTGTGTCTCTTTCTTATCTTATTCTTATAAGAATAAAGAAATAAGAAAGAAGATTTTGAATGAGAAATGCTAGAACTTCTTTGTAATTTGTAGATTTTTTAATTTGTAATTAAAGTATTAGGGGCGGATATAGCCAAGTGGATCAAGGCAGTGGATTGTGAATATACGATGCGCAGGTTCAATTCCCATCATTCACCCATAAGAAAACAAAATCAACCACGTTACTTGTATTTCTTTTTCTGCCTTTGTGTTAAGCTTATTTATTTTTCTTAATAAATGATTTGCTACAAAAGGATTTTTCTGTCCACTCGTTTAATGCTTGAAAACATTCATAAAACATATCTGGTGTACTCTTTTTCATTTCTTCCTTGATAGCCTGAGTTGGAATATAATTAATCCGTTCCATATTGATGGGCTTTCCTAAGGGCTTTATTCTGGGTTCTACATGTTGTTTTTCCAAAACTGTTTATACTGAGGCTTGAGGATTGGATTTTGAAATTCATTAAAGGCTTTTTCTACTTCAACTTTGGTGGAGTAGGCTTTATGAATAATAGATGGTTTTTCAATGATATGTACAAAGGCTTTATGCCATTCATCATATAGACTAGCCATAGGTCCATTGAAAATAACATAGGTTTTGCTTTCTTTGAAATCTTCTTTCTTTGAGGCTAAACTGGGTTCAGATTGGGTAATAGAAGTATTTGGTGGGATAATAATGGAATTGGATGGTTGGACAATTTTTTGTGGAGTAATAAGCTGAATATTTGGAGGAAGTTGTTTTTATAATAATTGGATAGTAGAGCAAAGTTGGTTTATTTCCTTTGTAACAATGCTTACTTACTGTTGTAAATCCACTAATTCTGCTTCCTTTTTATTTAATGAATCCTTCAGGCTTGCTATAGCTGTTTACATTCTCTAGTTAATATATCTGCAAGACTATTAGCAAAAGAGGATATATAATTGATATGAAAAGAATATTGATTTAATTCTAATTGCCACCAAATTAATCTCCCTTGATTATAATTGGTTTTTATTTGATATTTTGTAAAATTACATAAATATTTCAAATCAGTCTAAATATGAAATTCGACTGTTAATAAATCTACTTTCCATTTTCGTAAAGTTTTAGTAAATGCAAGTGTTTCCTTCTTATGAATTGGATATTTACTTTCAGTAGGAGAAAATGTACCATTGATATATTTACATAACATATATTTCCTCGAATTTGGAGGTTTAGTTAAAAGGCATCCGGCCCATATATCAACACTTGCATCGATTTGGACAAGTAGTGTATCTTTGATATCATAATTGGTAAATTTTTACACGTTAATTTTAAACGTTTAACATTTTCGGTATCTTCCGGCGTCCACGACCATTGTGTTTTAGTACTACATTTTGATTGTAATTATTTTCGTTCTTTTACTAAATTTTTAAGAAATCCTTGATCAGATATATAATTTAATAATCCTAAAATTTTTTGAACTTTGGTTATATTTTTACATGAATCAGGAAAAGTTTGTAGTTTTTTAAGGATATTAAGTTGTAATTTGAGAAATCCTTTAGAGATTTGAATTCCTAGATATTCAATATTTTCTTGCGCTAACTTAATTTTCTTTTTACTTAAAATTGGTCCTTTCTCTTGACATCGTAGGAGGATATCTTTTACTTTTTGTAAATGATCTTCTTTATCTTTATTAGAGAAAATAATAATATCATCTATATATATTAAAGAAAATGCTTCTAATCCTTCAAAATTATTATCCATAAATTATTGATATATACCAGGGGCTTGTTTTAATCTAAAAGGTAAGACATCCCATTGATAATGTTTTTGTGGGGGATAAGTAAAAGTTGTTAAAGGTTTTGTATTATCATGTAACCGTAATTGCCAATAACCTGATTTTGCATCTCAAGTTGTAAACCAATGATGTCCTTTTAATTGATTTAGAATATAGTCTTTTCGAGGTAATTTATAAGCATCTCCTTCTGTTGCTTCATTTAATTTTTTATAGTTAATGACCATTCGCCTTTTACCTCTTTTTTATTATGAATGATTATTTACATAAAATGCTAGGGCTGAACGTTTACTGATACTAGGTGAAATTAATTGTTTTTGTAATAGTTATGTGCATTCTGTTATGAATTCTTGTACATCATTTGGAGTATAAGGGATATTATTTCGAATAATTATTTCTTGTGTAGGATCCTTTAATTTTATTTCAATTAATTGATTATTTGTATTTTTAGAGGATCTAATGGGTTTTCACTACAAACATGTTCGATTAATGTTTCAATTTCAATTTGCAAAGAAATATTGTTGAGAAGATATAAGTGTAGGCAATTTAGTTTTTCTATTATTTGTTTTAATGTTTGGTAGTATGTATTATGATAAATTGGTATTTTTAATATTATTGAATTTTGATTTAATGATTTAATATTAGGAGTTCTTAATGTTATATAATGTAAATATTGACAAAAGGGATTATATAATTTAAGAAAATTATTACCTAAAATTAATAGTAATCCAGATTCTTGTTGATAAATGGATGGGACGATAAATTTATAATTTTCAATAATATTATTATTATAATAACTAACATACCAAATAGATTTGATACTTCCACCAGCAATTTTTATTTGAAGGGGTTTATTTAATTTTTTCCAATTATTAGGTAATGTTTTTGAAGCTATAGAAATTGTAGCTCCGGTCTGTATACATGCATTTAATTTTTTATTCTGAATTATCACTTAAATAAAGGTTGTATTCGGATTCAATTCTTGATTCTGGCCTTTGTGATTCATATTGATAGAGTGGAGTAATAGTGGAATCTGTCTCATAATTTGATTCAATTGGTTCTAATTTTGATTCATTTGCGAGTTTAAGAAAATTAACTTTCTCTTTAAATTTGTTTTGATTTCGTTTTGGGCAATTGTTTGCATAATGGCCTTCTTCCTTACAGAGCCAACATCAACTTTGTTTTTTATTTTGAGGGCAAAATTTTTTCTTAGAATTATATTGTCGATGATTTTTTTGTCGAAAGAATCGTTCAGAGGGGAAAATTTTCAGGTATTTTTTCCATTTTGTATAATTTTCCATTTCGGATATTTTTCCCAATGTGAGATTTTTAATTTTGCTTTTCTAGGTAAATCACATCCATATTGTTGTGGTATTTCAGAATATTTTGAACAGCGTAATTGAGTTTCTGTATGTCTTAATTTTTTTATATAATTTTGCTTCTAAACATTTTTGAGCTAAGACTTCCTTTGTAATGGTGATAGCACCACCTAGATTATATGCAACTAAATTAATGGCTTGGTTTTTCAAAAATGTTTCCTCGATTGTTCTATTTATGGGTTAAGGTAATTTTTGAATAAATATTTGAATAGACATTTTTTTGTTCAGGACAGGATAATTTATAATAATATTTTTCAAATTCACAAATATATTCATCTAGATAACAAATATTACATATACTCATATTGTTTAAATACCAGAGAGTGTTTTTTTTCTTTCTTCATTTTCAATTTCTTGTTTATAAGATGCTATATCTTTACCAATAAATTATTTATAAATTTCATTGGTGATTACTTGAAAAGCTTTTATAGGTTCTATGGCATTTAAAAATGCTGAAGTATTTTTTATTCGTATTTCATTATCTAAAAGAAAACTAAGTACAATACCAGTAGTTTTGTAAGTAATAAAATTCCTTAAATTACTAATATTTGTGAGTCCTTCAAATGGTTTTTCTAATTGAATGATTAAGGCTAAACGATTTGACCATTCTAATAATAATTTTTCAGGTGATATTACACAGTCTAAATTTAAAACACCATCTGGTCCTAAGGTAATATGTTTTGGTGTATATTCAGAAGGAAACGTTCTGATTTTATTATTTTTCTATAATATCCAAACTTATTTAAGTTGTCAATTTCTATAGGTTTTTGAGTCCTAAGGTATTTATCTTTTATTTCTCTTTTCGTTTTTTGCCACTTTGACTAGACTCAGGTTCATCCTGATTCTTTTGATGTTGATCTACATAGAGTTCTTGATCATATTCATAACCCCAAATAATTTCATCTTGATTAGTAATAGGATTTGTAATTTCCTTCGAATTGAGAGTTAATGTATTAATTAATTGTGTTATTTCATCTAATTGTATTATAATATCATTTTCTATATTCTCCATGGTTTAATTAAAGTAATATTAGAGTTGTTTTTATGAGGTTCTAGCCCTGATACCATAAGAAAATTTTCTTGGTCCTTGGCAAATCTGTCCTTATTCATTTTGATTAATCATTTTAGGATCAATTTGATATTGACGAACTAGAGTTTGTATATAATCCATTTTTATCAACAAGAATTAACTTTTTTAAACAAATACAACAACAATTAAATCAAAAACAGCAAAAAACTGATCTTGCAATAAAAGTGGTATCAGAGCTAGAACCTCATAAAAACAACTCTAATATTACTTTAATTAAACCATGGAGAATATAGAAAATGATATTAGAATACAATTAGATAGAAATCTGTCTCATAATCTGATTCAATTGGTTCTAATTTTGATTGTTTTGCAAGATTAAGAAAATTAATTTTCTCTTAATTTTCTTAAATTATATAATCCATTTGTCAATATTAAAATTATATAACATTAAGAACTCCTAGTATTAAATCATTAAATCAAAATTCAATAATATTAAAAATACCAATTTATCATAATACATACTACCAAACATTAGAACAAATAAAAGATTTTGGAATTCAGCGATTAAAAAAGTTAATTCTTGTTGATAAAAATGATATTGACTTTTAGTATTTTCTACAATGATTTCTAACATGTTGATTGATGATTTTGGAATTGAGCGATTTTTAACTTAATTTTCTTTTTACTTAAAATTATTCCTTTCTGTTGACGTCGCAGGAGGGTATGTTTTACTTTTTGTAAATGATCTTCTTTAACTTTATTAGAGAAAATAATAATATCATCTATATATATTAAAGAAAATGCTTCTAATCCTTCAAAATTATTATCCACAAATTGTTGGTATATACTAGGGGCTTGTTTTAATCCAAAAGGTTAGACATTCCATTGATAATGTTTTTGTGGGGGACAAGTAAAATATATAAATATGTGTAAGATATATTTTTTTTAGTGAAATCATAAATATTAAATAAACTTCATGATTAGTATTTATACATTTAGAAGAACAATCTGTAATCAATTACATCTATAAATATTAAACTACAAGTATATTGTTATTTATAATATAAGAACATAGTAAATATAGATATTAATAGTAAAGAAAAGTTTAGAAAACTTTATCCAAAGTTCCAATTTGTTTTATTTAAGAGGTAAAATTAAAATAAATAAAATATATTATTAGATTCACTAACTAAACATTTAGCAACTTATATCTTTTAGCAGATAAATTAGACGCTAGATTGCTTCTCATATAGTCTCCATTCAATCTACCATATATCCTATAAAAATGTTCCTCAATATGACATACATATAATGACCTAATAAGAGGGAAGAATGAAATGATTGCTAAAGCTTAAGACAATAATAGATCAAATTTTTTGCTAACTACTAAGTTGTTCTCAGAAACAAAATATCCGACTTCACACAATTGCTTTAGCAATATGTGCTAGATCAAGAAAGCTATTTCTGATTAGATATTTGATTATAGTAAGGTGATTTGGGTTATGGCAAAGTAGATGATGGAGAAGCTTAATTCTTACTAACATATAGTAGGACATATTGTGGTAGTCATTTCAGTGTTGGATCTGAGAGATAGGATGGAGGGGTGTTATTTTTATTATGATAGACTGTATGGCGATTTGGCTCAAAAGAATGTCAATATCATAAAACAATTATGGAATGATTTTTTTAATGATTATCAACTAATATTAGGAAAAAATTAGAATTGTAGTAGTTAAGCTTTAGCTTTAGGTTCAAGTTTATTTTCAACTTCTTCCAAGATTAGTGTGAAACCCTTATTTGCAAAATTCATGAAAGAAAAAGTGGCTAGGATTTCTTAAAATATGATGGAGTTGGACAAATATTTGACAACAGATTGTACAATCAAAGTTGAAGGTATGTGGTTTTATGTATTGTTATGGTGTAAGAACTATGCAAGTGGTTTATCAATCATGCAAGTAATTGAGCAAGATCTTTTAGTAATTCTAGCATCTACTATTGCTTCAGAGTCTGCTTTTAGTACTAGCAATCAGATAATTAGTTCTCATCATGCTCGACTTTATCTTAGTACTATAGAAGTCCTTATGTATGATCAAAGTTGGTTAAATAATGAAGAAATTGAGAGTAATCTCTATTCTTTATGTTATATCAAAATTTTTTATATGTTTTATAATATTATCTTATCTTATATTGTCTTTTTATATTAATACAGACATTGGTGCAGAGGAGACCAGTCATTCAAATAAAAATTTTTTGAAAAATATTTGATGATGAAAGTATATTTAATAGTTGATTGTCATAAGTTTAATATTCATTTAGTACAATTATTGCATTATCAAGTATAATTTATATAATAATGTATCTACTCGTTGATGAAGTAGTATGAACTATCAACAATCCTAATTATAATGACTAGCTATCCCCTTTCCTCTACAGCAAGTTTTTCATCTTCAATCTTTGTTTCTGGATTTACTTATTTTTCATGTGATTACTTTGGTCTTTTAGAATTGAAGATATAATTATTTACTTATGTGTTTTTATGTAGGTTCTAAATTAATGTCTCTGCCCATTAACTCAACTTCAATCTTACTCTCCACTTTCCATCTGTAATTGATAATTTCATTTTGACTTTCTAGAAATTATATCATTAAACAATTTGGATAATATTAGCACAAGGATACTCCTTTATCTTGATATTAAAGTGATTTTCATAATATTACTGTTTTATTTGTTTCATAAGTAGACTGATAAATGTATAGTATTCATTATCTGTATACTAAAATACATTTTTGTTCGATCATTTATATGGATGGATATTTATTTTATAGAAAAGGATATATTTGGAATTTAAAGATTCAATTGATTATCTTTTATATTTTAAGCAGGTTTACCCATGTTTGTATGCTCTAAAATTTTGATATAACAATAACTTTACAATTGAGATTAGTTAAGGTTTATTGTTGATTTAGATATCAAATTTAACAAATTATATTTAAGTATAACTAATTAAAGGCAATTGTGTTAATTAGATGAGTGTGACATTTCTCATATAACATCTTTTGGTTCACTTTATTTCAAAATAAACTTAATTTGAACTTATTTGTTTCAAATTTTTATATACATTTATTACATACTTTTTTTAATTCATTTTTATTAAGTAATTTTGTTAATTAAATGATTGTGAGATTTCTCTTATAATATCTTTTGGTTCACTTTCCTTTAAAGTAAATTCAATTTAAATTTTACATACATTTAGTAAATATACATTTTAAAGAAAACCATTTTTATTAAGCAATTGTGTTAATTAAATAATGTGACATTTCTCATATAACATCTTTTGGTTAACTTTTTTAAAATATATTTAGTTTGAATTTACTCATTTCAAAATTTTATGTATTTGATATATATTTTTAAAAAATCTTTTTATTAAGTAATTGCATTAATTAAATGATTGTGATTTTTTATATAAAATCTTTTAATTCACTTTTTAAAAAATAAATTTATTTTGAATTTATTCATTTCAAAATTTATGTACATTCAATATATACATCTTTTAAAATAAAATTTTTAAAATTAAAGAAAATAGGCTAGGCTCTAAAACCAAAAATAAGTATTATCATGTAAAACCATCAAAGATGGACTTTAATTAGTAAAAAAAAAGATAAAGCAAAATTACTCTGATAACCCATTACAATTTTAAAATAAAAACAGAGAATAAGCAAATATAGAAATGATAGATAAACAAAAGATTGTTAAGGTTACTGTTATGAGATATAATTTAGAAGATTGAGAAGAATTTTAAAAAATAACTTCTTGAACTAGAATATCTAGTAAATCCCTTCATTATCTCCTAGCTTTTATGGTTAGAAACTATGCATAACTAATTAGAAATATAGCTAAAATGATAGTAAATTATAAAAAATTAAATGATAATACAAAATTTGATGGATACTTTTTACCTTATAAAGAAACATTAATAGACTTGACAAGAGGAAAACAAATTTTTTCTAAATTTGATAAAACAAATTTTCTCTAAATTTGATTGTAAGATTGGATTTTGATATCAAAAGCTTTTATTTAATATTTATCCTAAGATGACTTATAATATAAAAGATTAGGATTTTGATCAAACACTCTTTTGAATTCATAAAAGAAAGGATTTAATTAAACATGGAAATAGACCATATTCTATTACTTATATGATATCTTATGCCTTATCTAATACTCATCATACAGAATGTTTTGCAGAAAAAGATATTATTGACTTTCCAAAACTATTTTTTGAAGTTAAAAGGCTATATCCTCCTTATAGCAAATATAGAAGAGACTAAACAAGATTTTTCATTAGATTTACAACAAACACCTTAATAACATCTCACAAAAATTATTACCTAGATTATCATAGCAAGAAACTAGTGTTTCGAATAGTCAAAGATATGTTAATACTTTGATAAGAGTAGATGGAAAGACAAGTTTCAATTAAAAAACTAAAGGAGAATATTAAGATAGGAGACAATAAAATACCTACAAGATTAATAGTTAAAAATGAAGGAATCAATTTAGAAATAATACTAAGAACCACCTTCTAAGATAATATGAAATAAAACTATTGATAAGTGTGAATTGCATCATCTTTTAGGGCTTAGTTTGATATGTATTTAAGTGCTAACTTAATCATTTATGTGTTTAGGTTATAATTGTGTTAGTTTGTTAATTAATTGTGTTTAATTATTTTTTATGGGTTAGTACAAATCTTTAAGCTTAATTATTATTTCTTTGAGATACTTTGATGTGTTTGTTAGTGTTTCAGGTTAACATTAAAAAACAGAGAAGTTTCGAAGACACTTGGGTTGAAACAACAGCCCACAATCGTGACACAATAGGCCACAATCGTGACAGAAGTACTAGAGTCATCCCACGATCGTAGCCCATATGCCACAATCATGACAGAAGCCTAAGACGTGACCCTCGATTATGGCCTGATTTTCAAGATCGTGATAAAAGGCTCAGATGTAGCCCATGATTACGGCCTACATAGCCACGGTCGTGGCCTGTGTCGAGCAGACATGTAAACACTCAAAAACGTCAAGTTTCGAGGGAGTTTTTGGACCTTTCAGACCTTAGGAAAATCCTAAGACTACCCAGAACACAAAAGGTATATAAAGAATAAAACAAAGAAAAAGGAGGAGCTTTTGCATCAACCACTTTGGAGAGAAACCCTAGAGAGAGTTGTTGGGAGATTGAGAAAGAGAAGAAGGAAGAGGGAAGAGGAGAAGAAGTCGACGTCGACGTACTTCCCAAATTTGGAGTTTCCTGACGTCGCAGCCTCCTGTCTCTGTTTATAATCATATTTCCTGTTATTTTTCATTTTTATTATTGTACAATTCTGGGAATGGCAATTTGATGATAGGATTATGAATGTTGAGCGAGTTTTTTAATCTTTGATCTAATAAAATCTGATTGTTTTATGTTTATTGGATTTATTTTGATTGCTGTAATTGCATAATTCAGTAATAAACTTAGAGGGTAAATCGAATGAAAAATAATTAAATTGTGATAACAAGAGTTAGGTAATTTAATAAGAACAAGAAATTAATCAAATCAGTAATTGTGTGAAGAGAGATCTCATATAGGTTCCTGATAGTTTATTGGACAACTTCATATCTAATTAGAGTTTTCGATAGTTTGTTACTTGAGATATTGCAATTTTTCATAATCTGATTAGGGTTTATAATTTAGGATTAATGGTTATAACTCGAGAGTAAGTAATTAACCCTAAGATCGTTTAGGACCAATAATCTAATAATTCATAATCAATTAGGTTAGAGCTAAAGATAGGTAAAAATTCCCTTTTCTCTTAATTGATAGTTCCTTTAGGTTGATTCTGGAGTGTGTGTTGCAACTGCAACTTTTTAATATCTTTGTAATTGATTCTTGGAATTGAGTTGTATGATTGAATTAAATTCTTGCCTTAGTTTTGTTACATTTTGAATTACTGTGAATTGTTTTGGTCTTAGATTTTAGGATTAGATTATCGCTCCTCGTGAGATCGACACCTTAGGTACTACGTAAATGACCTGTACACTTACAGGTTATCCATGTAATAGCTCGTTTTTCATACTAAAGGTTAGGACCCTAGACCATTGTACATAAGAAATAACATTTAGAAATTATGAGGTGCATTTTATTCACATATCATTAGCATACACACATGAATTATGACATTGTACACATTGCAAAAATTATATATGCACTCAATTGACATATTCCGAAGTATGAAAGGTTTAAAATGGTTATGATGTGAATTGTGAATTGTTATGTCTTGAAAATTGATTCGGTGAATTATAATTAGTAATTGGAATTTAATTGTTACAATTGGAAGATTATGAATTTATGTGTATTTTTGGACTAGGAAAAATATCAAGTGGCAAGAAAAATTGACACATGGTAGGAGAAATAAGTAACACGTGGCACTAAATAGTTGGGTGACAAATGGAATGAAAATTTAGTGACAAATGACTTAAAGATTTAATGACAATTGGGTTGGAGATTAAGAGACAAATGAACTAGTTATTAATTGTGGCAAGTGACAAGTGTCACAACACTTCTCACACATCTATATCATGATACACACTCACATAAAACCATCTTTCATTTTTACTTTTGCTATATGCTCTCTTATTCTTCTTTCTTCTCTCAACTCACGATACTCTCACCCAACCCCTCACGATCTTGAGTTTTTGCCATAATCTTTCACTTTATCACTGCAATATCTAGTTGTCTTCACCTTGTTGATGAAAGCTTAACCTTTACCTCCTTAAAATGATGATGATCGTGTAAGCTTGGAGGAGCTAGGTTACTTGATGATTTGAGGAGCTTTGGAGTTAAACAAGTAAGTATAATAATGTTCTTCATGGCTTGTTTTAATAGAAACATAAATGGTGATTGTTTAGGGATGGATTGATGTTGTTAATGGTGTATGATGTGTGCTGGAATGTTGATGAAGAAATGGATACATTTGTGTTTGTTTTTATGTAAATGGTAAATAATATTTTTTGAATTGTTGTATGGATGATTATGAGCTAGAATTTAGGCGAATTTGATGAGGAATTGAAGTAGAATGATGAACTATGCATAAGATATTTTGAGTTGGTAAGAAAGACTTAAATTATGGAAAAAAAATATTGAAGGAAAAATGATGAGAAATTCATAGATTACCCTTCCCACGATTATGGGAAATGCATTGAAAGGGAAATGTTATCTTTTATGTAATTGATGAACCAATTAAGGATAAGTTACTTTACTATGGTTCATTTAGACTTGATTGAGGCTTGAAATGAACCTAATTTGATGTTGAATGAGTTGATAAAGTATTTGATATGTTTAGGTTGTTAATTTAAGTTATAACTTAAGAATGGATTGTTGATATCAATGTATCTAAAATCTAGAAATTTATTAATGATATAGGAATTAAGGTGTTCTTAGGAATGCAATTGTGATCCAAAGGAATGAGTAAGGTGTATTAAGTATGAATGAATGAGAATTTGGATATTATGTGATTATATAATGCTAGAAAAAGATTTGGTGAATGTATGATTGATGAACTTAGAATAATCAAATATATTTGAGGTGTAGGCCTAATTGCAAACTAGACATATACAAATTATAATGTTTGAACGATCATGACTTATGATTAAGGATACATACTTGGGAATAGTCAATTGAGCATGCATTGATTATGATATGTGTGTGTGTGTGTGTGTGTGTGTGTGTGTGTGTGTGTGTGTGTGTGTGTATGCACATGATTGAATACTAATATGAATGATAAACTTAGTAATGTGTATAAATATATGTATTGCATGATTTTATACGCTCAAGTCAAACGCCAGCATCCAGACATTACTAGTTCGTCAAGGCAATAGCTAATCTGGAGTTTACTGTGAGTCAACCTAGATGTTTTCTCAATATGAATGAATTGTTTCTGTTTAAATTCTGGTTATTGAAATGTTATTGATGTAAATGTGATAATTCCGGACAATGATAATCTAAGGAGTTTGATATTTGGGATTTTATTAGGAGTGTTTCCTAATTGTATGTGAATCTGAAAGAAATATGTGTTCTCAACTAAATGTTGAATGTTGGACTTAGATCTGATGAATATATGAAAATGACTATGTGTAATGAACGAAAGTTATTGATTGCATAAAATGAGAATTGATGCATTTCAATGCATTGTTATACATGATCAGATAAAGGAATTGTGACCGGAGTGGCCAATGAAAAAAAGCTTAAAGCTTAAAAATGCACATAAAGAGCCACAAGCTCAGTTATTAATGAGCCCAGTATCCACAATGGGTATGGGACTGAATGTGAAATGAGCCCGGTATCCATAATTGATACGGGATAGTAAAAAGATGCTCGGTCAAAACAAATAAAAATGAAAATGGGTAACATGTGAATTTGCATTTATTTACATACATGTATTATGTGAAAGATTGCAATGAATTACTAAATTGTGATGTTATGAATGACTAAGATAATGATCGAATTATTATGAAATGAGTATATAAAATGTGTGAAGTTCATGATGTATATTTGAGATAAGGTATATTGTGAATTTGGTTTAGATATGTGATGCAGTGTTTTCATATGAGTGAGCACTTCAAGGATGGTTCACTCATTGAGTTCGCAAAACTTATCAAAATTGCAAATGTTAATTTTCAAGTAAGAGGGAGATCTAGTTCCTAAGACAGACTAGTAAAAGTCTAATACTGTGTTTTTGGAGATCAATAATGGATTAAAGGTCTGATCAGCTAATACTGAGGAGTTAGATAGAATACTTTTGTATAGCTTCTCATTTCATATAGAATATCTTGTAAATAAGTAGTAAACTTTGAGAAATTTTTAGTAGTGTAAATATATGTATTATGTAGTGAAATGCTATAGTGTAAATATGTTTGTGAATGAAATGAGGAGTTAATCTTTTGATTATTTATGTTTTGTATGATGTCATATAAGTGAATGTGATTGCTCTAACATGTCATTGTCATAGGGTATGTTCTCAAATGTCCTCTGGATGTTCAGGCATATGCTCCTTGATCGTGGTGTGTTATAATCGAGGTTATTAATTAGAACTTACACATATCGAAAAACCACGATCAAGTTTTTGGTGCTGTTGTTGAGAAGCGATTAGTTTAGTTCTTTAGTTTAAGGCTTTTTTGCTATGTTTTGTTTTTTCAAGAAAAAAAGGAAAAATTAGAGAAAGAAGTTTGGGGATAAAGTAGAGACACAGCAAGACATCTTAGAATGGGAAATGAGATATCTAAAGAGCTAGATGCCATGAAGAAATGGAAAGAACAATGATGGAAGACAGATATTATAAGGAGCAAGGAACTTTTGTGAATTACAGTGAGGCATAATATAGTTGGGGATGTAACGATCCTTATTAGAATATGTAAACCCATCTCAATTTCTATTCGTCCAACAATGTAGGGACTCATTTAGGATGTCAAGACCTATTAAGACATTAACAAGATGAGCCCAGCTTATAGGATTCTAAATTGGACAAGATTCTGGATAAGCTCATGGATATGGAAGAGGGCCATAAGAGACTAGAAGAGAAAATAGAGCAAGTAACAGAAAATCGTGCCTTGTCTATTCAAAACCTAGAGATTCGAGTGAAACATCCTTCTCATGAATTTTGTAAGAGAAGTGTGAAAGACTCTCTAAGTAATATGGAAATACATCAAAGAAAGCAATATGAGGCTATCACATTTAAGAATGGGGGAGAGCCAGAAGGACCAGTGGAAAACCAAATTGAACCCCACAATATTGAAGATCAAGAGACGAAGAAAGAGATTGAAGAAAAGAATATTAACCCTCCCTTTTATTCCCTAGATCTTGGTATACTATGCTTGAACATCGATAAAACTGGGGTAGATGTCCATGAAGAGAACCTCATCATTCGGATTAGTGATAACCAAGTGACATTCAACATGAATGATGTAAAGAATCCGGAGGAGGGTGACTTATTCAGAAAATTTTATGTGCTTGAATCTTTGAAGGGACGAGAAGACGAAGAATAGATGACAACGAACATCAAGTTTGAAGAAGCCATGGAAGTCTCTATTTAAGAAGTTAAAGAAGAAACGGAGATGAGGGTGAATGAGAAAGACCCAAGAAGAGAACAACTCACCCTCTTACCGAGCAAACTGTTGGATTCCATTATTATTCCTATTTTATTGACAGTTCACTCGAAAAAAAGACATTACTGAGCTTAATTGGTTTTCATAATTTTATCAATATTATTCTTCTGATCATTTTGCAATTTGTAGCTTACTTACAGGCTACAAAACTGATGTTGAACAAAAAGGATGGAAGCAAGTCGCTCATAATTAATCCCAACTGAGCTTTCAAAGATTCAAGGTCAAGTTAATGACCTTAAATTAGCACATTTAGTGGTTAGATTTAAATTGTTGTGTAGTTAGGTTGGTTTTAAATTCTAAAATAAGTTATGAATGATTTGGAATGATTTGGATTGCTAATTCTTTACTTTCTTGAACCACTTGTAAGATAAGGAAACACTCTTGATGTCAAGCAAAATTGGTCTCAACACTATCGCCATCACCATCTCCATCATCATAAAAGGTTTCATGTTTTTACCCTTTTCCTTTCATTTTTGTTAGAATTTTCTTCTTATGTTTTTTTTATATTGTGTTTATTTCCCTTGCTATGTTTGTGTACCCTTCTCGCATTGGGGACAATGTGTTGTTTAAGTGTGGGGAGGGTTGTGTGTTTTTATCTCGAGTGTGAATTTTGCATATTGTATGATAGTTTGTTTAGGTTATATTATGGGAATTTTTTGAATGCGTCAATAGCTAGGACTTAACGGGATAGATTTAGCCTTAAACATAGCCTTTTAGGTTGCGAAGATTTATTAACTTGTAGAATCAGTGACCTAAGTTACTTAGGACTAAATATGTTAGTTAATTAGGATATGATGCTAGTCCATTCACCTTAGGAATTTGCCATACTCATTTAAAATTTTAGGGCAAACAAATAAGTGGCTTTATTAGTACATTTTCATGAGAATGATTAGCTAAAGCAATAAGGTAGGCAAATTTTTTTGTAAAAAAATGTATAATTTTAACTAAAATAACTACTCCGTTGGTCTTTGAAATAGAGCTAGTAGCTGGTTGAGAATGTGATCTAACTGAGTAACCAGATCGCCATGCATTACAAATGTGTGCCTTCGTGTAAAAAAGCTATAATGACATTCCAACCAAGCAGCTTAATAACAACATGACTTAGTTGAGTAACCGGATCGACATTTATCACAAATGTTTTCCTCCCTGTAAAAAGACTATGTTCATATCTTTAAAGAAAAATCAATAAAAAGAATGTTTTTAAAAAAACAACCAAACTTGTTAGTAGCTTGCTTTTTCATGAAAACCTACTAAGGAATAGCTACACTTTTGTTTTAACTGAATGATCATCAATATGTGTGTATAAGTGATAGTGGTGAATATACTCAACATTAAAATTTTGATTAGTTTGTATATTTAGTCCAAAGTGCTTAGACATGGATTTCACTTGTTAATAAGTTAGAACGACTTGAAAGATTGTGTTTATAGTTAAATTTGTTTTGCTAAGTTGAAGTCATTGTCTCATTATTGCATATGCGTGTTTTACGTTTTCTTATGTTGTTTATTGTTTTGTTTCCTTAAGGACAAGCAAACGTTTAAGTCTGAGATGTTGATAAGTGTGAATTGCGTCATATTTTAGAGCTTAGTTTGATATGTATTTAAGTGTTAACTTAATCGTTTAATATATGCTTAGGATAGAATTGTGTTAGTTCGTTAGTTAATGTGTTTGTCTTTTATAGGTTAGTACAAATCTTTGAGCTTAATTATTATGTCTTTGAGGTATCTTGATGTGTTTATTAATGTTTCAAGGTCAAAATCGAAAAACGAAGAAGATTCAGAGACATTTGGGTCGAAACAACTGCCCATGATCATGGCACAAGACAGAAGCCCAGGACACAGCCCACGATCACGACCTGATTGCCACAATCGTGACAAAAGGCTCAAATGTAGCCCACGATCGCGGTCTGCATTGGACACACATACAGACACTAAAAAACGTCAAGTTTCGAGAGAGTTTTTGAACTTTTCAGATTCTGAAAAACCCTAGAGCTGCCCAAAACACAAAAAGTATATAAAGAATAAAACAAAGAAAAGGAGGAGCTTTTGAATAACCACTTTAGAGAGAAACCCTAGAGAGAATTGTTGAGAGATTGAGAAAGAGAAGAAGAAAGAGAGAAGTGGAGAAGAAGCCGACGTCGATGTACTTCCCGAATTTGGAGTTTCCTAGCGTTGCTACCTCCCATCTTCATTTAAAATCATATTTCCTGTTATTTTTTATTTTTATTATTGTATAGAATTGGGAATAGCAATTTGATGATAGAATTACGAATGTTGAGATATTCTATACTCACGTTTGGGTTTTTTTAATCTTTGATTTAATAAAATCTGATTGTTTTACATTTATTGGATTTATTGTGATTGATTTCTATGATTGCACAATTTAATAATAGACTGACAGGGTGAATCGAATGAAAAATAGTTAAATTGAGCTAACAAGAGTTAGGTGATTTAATAAGAACGAGAAATTAATCAAGTCGGTAATTGTGTGAAGAGAGATCTTATATGGGTTCCCGATAGTTTATTGGACAACTTTAGATCTAATTAGAGTTTTGGATAGCTTGTTAATTTGAGAGATTGCAATTTTCCATAATCTAATTAGGGTTTATAATTTAGGGTTAATATTTGTAACTCGAGAGAGAATAATTAACCCTAGAATCATCTAGGACCAATAATTCAATAATTCATAATCAATTCGGCTAGCGCTAAAGATAGGTAAAACTTTCCCTTTCTCTCAATTGATAGTTCCTTTAGGTTGATTCTTGAGTGTGTTACAACTGCTACTTTGTTAATTGAATTAAATTCCTCCCTTAATTTTGTAACATTTTGAATTACTGCGAATTATTTTAGCTTTAGTTTTTAGGATTAGATCACTCTTCTTGTAGGATCGATACCTTAGGTGTTACACAAACGACCCGTACTCTTATGGATTATTGAAGTTATTAATTAGAATTCACGCACATCAGAAAACCACGATCAACTATCTTATAACAACAATGTATTTTATATTCTAAGTTAATACTTTGCTACCTATATAGGGAGGGGAATTGATTCTTATTTATGTAAAGCATGTTGTTTTCTTTACCATATCATGAAACCTTTAAAAAATATAATAGGGTTGAAATTTTCTAATAATAAGATACATTCATCCAAAGTCATAAATCCCAAATACTATTTGGATCATTTTTAACAAAATGTCTATTATTTTACTTTTTCGATACCAGAATTGATGTTCTTTTAAGAAATAAGTTTCTCCTATTATTTCATAAAATATTATTTGGTACTATTAAATAAGAGATACATTTAAAAAATGCATAGTTAATAGAATTAAAATGTCCATACTTGATGTATTCCAATCATATTTCAGCGTCACATAACTCAACATGATAGACTCTCATAACCCATTATAATTTTGGACTAAAAACTGTAAAAAAAACTTAGAAATGATAAATAAACAAAAGATTATTAGAGTTGCTGTTATAAAATTTAATTTAAAAGATCAACAAGACATTTACATCTCACCCTAGACGGCAATTAGCAGTAGAGAAGAAAAACAAGATATTCCACGCACAATTTCATCACGCTGACTTTTAATGCTACCCACTTTATAATATCGCTGCAGACTTCAGGATAAAATGTTGAAACAAGAAACATCATAGTATACAATTCCCTATTCGAAGAAACACCCTATAAATGAGAATTTTCCAAATATTAATAGGAAACCTCAATTTATGCCATAATATGTTATAACTAAGTGAAAAAAATAAAATCAATATAAAAGGCCACTGATTTATGTGTCGGCATTCTGATATTAGAAGAGATGTCTTAGAATACATAACCTAATTCTAATAGTAATTAAAAGATTAAGAGTGGAACAACAATGGAGTCAAAGGTGAGCTCCATTTCAGAACAACTACAATTGTTTTTGAAAAATTGAAACATTGACCGCTTCAAATGCTCCATTTACACCATCCAAGAACGTTCTTTACAATTGTACAACAAAAGACAGGTTCACATCTCATTTCCTTTACTTTTTTTTTTTGGTCATATACAGGAAGCAGAATTATTCTTCGTCTTTACGGTTTTGATGTGGAGGATAAAAAAATACTACACCCAGGAAATAAACTGATCAGTACTTATTACGGGGCCCTTGTAAATACACAACAATTGAAGCGTCAAAATTTGGCCATTCAGCACGTATACAAAATTTGAACAACCAAATTATCACTTTTAGTTGACAGAAGGAATGGTGGAACAAGGAATAATTATCTGTGGGAAAATAGTTAAAATGATTTTATGATAATATAGGCAGCCCTTAATGATATAAAAATCTTCAACGTTGTATCAAAGATCAATTGCTGCTAAGCAGATATATTAGCTATCCATTAATCTACCACTAGGTGCTGCATCCTCACAGGTCCTAGCAACACCCATAAGATCGCACATAATACTCCAAATATTGATAATAAAACAAACCCTCTGTTTCTAACAGGGCTCCTTATGGCTACGGAAACATTACCAGCATTGAGATTAACATTCTTGACATTCATTCTGACTCTGCTGAAGCTAGACATGCGCTCAAAAGCCTTGTTTACCAACGGACTCTCTGCAGCAGAAGCTGGAGTAGTAGGTATCGACTCCACAAAGGACCACAGAGTTGAAGAAAACCAACCAGTAGCACCATCACCTTCTTTTCCACTTCCATTTACATTAGCTCCCGTAAGAGTATTTGAAGATTCATGCACAACACCTGAGCATGACCAAAATGCCCAAATATCAGGCCACCCATTCCTATTTTTAATTTCAGTAATATATAAAATGGAAATACTTGTACTAGAAGAGCTCTTGAATCTGGTTCAAAGTCCCAGTTTTAAGGCTATTTTGCCTTGCAGACCATCCATCTGATCAAGATCTTTGTGTGGATGGACTGTGACAACAGCAACTTCGTCCAAAACAAAAATGTTCAGTGAAGAACACCAACGAGAAGATTGAAACAAATGTATTACTATCGCAGTGAAAATATACCTGGAATCTGATTGGACGGAAGCCCCTGAATTGCCTCTGAGGACATATAGGCATTACTACTTTGTTCATTAAGCCACAGTTGGCTGGACATAGAATTAGCATCACATGACTCTGACTGCAAATACTCAGCCACATTTATCCCAGGGAATGACTGCAATGGATCCAATGCATAGTCAGCCACAGTTACCCCTGAAGGCAGCTGCAAGGGGTAATCCACCTCATTGGCCAGCGAATTTGACAGCAACTCCGGCTCCACTTCATTTGGCAGTGAACACTGCTCTTGGTAAGCAATTTGGTTCAGTGGATCATTTTCAGGTTCATTTTTGTGTTTATGTGAAACAGCTTCCTGATCAACAGGTCCAATGTCATGCAAAAACATGGCTGTATCATAGTAGATGTCAAACTCACTCAAACCATCAAATTCAGTAAATGGATAGTTCTCCAAAGCTTTCTCAGTGGAGGGAACAGGTTCTGGACCAAGAAGATCATCAATTTCCAGGAAATCTTCACATGTTTGGGGAGACCACTCGGAATTGTTTGCACCAGAGGTGACCTCAGCAGCCTCATGGAATTGCAATTTAGAGGTCGCTGACTGTTCGAAACCTAAGTTGGTCAGCTTTTCACCCTGCTGACCACTTGCAGATGACAACCTGGGTGGCTCAGGAAAGATGACCTCTCTCGTAGAAGGATCTACTAATGTACTTTCTGTCCCTTCTTCACCAGTAACCTTTAAGATCTTACACACATTACTAAAGTGAATTCCACCCCAAAATAAAGACATAATAAAATAAAGGACAAGATAACATGAAAGAACAATGTTTTACTCTTGTTTCATTTTTGAGATCAAATAGCAGAACTCATATAACTAATAACACGGAAGTAAATCAAAACTCAAGAGAAACGCTGTCACTAGATTTCAAAATCATCCTAACGATAATCCAGCAACATAACCTTAATTCCAAAGAAAATATTTTGGAAGAATTCGGCGAATAAAAAAGATGAAATATTGTGAAGAAAGATGTAAAACCAACCTGCAGAGATGCACTATTATATCCACTCATTGCTTGCTGATCAAGTACATCTTCCTCAGCAATTCGTCTCATGAACTCCTCCAGACTATTTAGTGGTGGCTGGACATCAGCAGAAACTTTAGCATTATCAAGAGCAGTTACTTGATTAAGCTGCTTAGCAAGACACTGCGGCATTACAGCGTTATTAACAGTTGTCTCTTCATCTTCAGCCCAATCTTCTTCTTTAAAAGGTGCTCCATATTGTTCACCATTTTTAGGACCAGCTCCACTTTTCTTGTAGACCTTATATAGTGCATAATAATCCTACCATTGAGAATCAAGAAAACTGAATCAGAAAACAAAACATGCCACCAGATAATGAATGGTTACAATCAGCAAAAAACATGTCAGTAAATATGTAACTGATAAAGGCACGAAACAAAAGGATCATTCATCATACCTGGACATTTGAGCACCTCTTAAGCTCTTCTTCATCTAAAGTGTACTCATGCATCACCCAGTCAGTTCGTTCACCATTAGGTGCACGGCCTCTATAGAACACCAGGGTTTTCTTCACTCCAACAGATCTGGAATTGCATGCTATGTTGCGATCCTTCCCTGTAGCTTTCCAATACCCCTGTCTGGTTGCCCTATTTGACCTTGCACCATTAGGATACTTCCTGTCTCTTGGACTGAAGAAGAACCATTGTCTGTCTCCATTTTTCAAAATAGAATGCCCTGAAGATCATTTTCAGTTTTCAGTTGATAGATTGATTACACTCCCGAAATGATGAGTCACGCGTAGACAAAAATAAACAAACGACAAAATTTTTCTGCTAAAACATTCAGTTCAACTTTGAATTCTCAAAAGATGATTTTGCAACATTAAGAATTTCAAACGTAGAAGGGACCTATGTCATAACCAGAAAAGAGAAACAAATCGTTGTCTAGCTTACTCTCTAAAGAATCTCTGAATTAGACAGATACTCCAGCAATTTTTAGTGAGTCAGATAGGATTTATTTGTTGATACAACTGACACACTATAGGCAGACAAAGTATTATACTCCAAAAGGAACCAGATTCTAAACACAGAACACTTGAATGTTTACCATGGATAAGCCTATAAGTCAAGTGAATATGTAGATCCCAACTAATACACTATCCCAAAAGTAGTAGCAGCGCTTCAATTATTGGGAAGATCACAGCGAAAACTGAAACACTTCGCTCAACACAAACAATCAATGTGAAAACATCACGTATAGTACTCACGTAACTCTCATAAGGTGCGCAAACCAGACGCAAATCATTGACCGCCAATTGAAAAAAAAACAAAAACAAAGAACAGGATGAGCAAATAACTCAATTCAACAGAAACCCAATATGAACCCATAGCTATGAATCTACCCATAGCTACGAGCCCCCAGTCAACAACGAAACGAGCAAACCAAGAGATTTCACAACCAAGTCAACGCACATAAATTAACACAAGATAACATAAAAATCAAACACCAAAACAGAAAAAAAAGAACAGAATGAACAAACTACCATAATCAAAACCAGTCAGCGTCAAAAACAAACACGATTGCCATAAAACCACAGATAAAAGAAGAGAAAGAGCCACTAACCAGGCAAATCCTCAGGATCCCACTTGTAAACATCTAGCTCGCGGATGATATCAAGCTTCAATCTTTTCTTACAGATCTTCTTCTTCAAGTAATACAACACCAACTCCTCATCCGTTGGATGAAACCTAAACCCAGGAGGCCACGCCTTATCAGCGCCACCCAAGAATGAATCCTCTGTCACCCTCATGGATCGCAACCACTACACAAAAAGGGAAGAGAGGAAAAGAAAAGGGGAAAAGGCGAAACAAACAAAACGCAAGAACGCACTTCGTTTTTCAATCAATCAAAGTAACTTGTTAGAAAGGAAGAAGCTTGTAGAGATGCGGCGAGTAAAAGAAAAAGATTGGATTGTTATGGGCTTCCTGTGTGACTTATTGGTCAAGCAAAGAGACGATTATATATCAAAAATAAAAAAGACTGAGTTGCGCTGACTGCGTCCTTGCGGGGTTTAATTAATATTTAATACGATTAACCATTCAAGTTGGTGCGAGTGTGATGTGAAATTTCTACAATTTGACGGTTTTCGTGGGCTTGTTAGCAAAATGTGTGTGAGTGGAGAGACATTACTGACCTGAATCTACGGCTGTGATTTTATGTTAAGATAACTTAATTAAGATCTGTTCGTACTTCGTGTGGTTTTGACACATTGCCTTTTGGAGGGTTTCCTTGCGCGTTCTCAGATATTGACATAAAGGAACCAAAGTTGGTGCGAGTAGTTTAATACTGCTATTTTTTAGTTTAGTACTCTTATTTTTTAGTCTTTCAAATTTAAGTTTTGAGATGTTTAATAAGTACCTTATTTTTGACGAATTGACACCATGCAAATGAGGATGAATCTGAATATGGATAATTTAAAAATATCTTCTTAAAATACATCGTACATTAAAAAAAAGAAATTGAAATAAAAGGCCATCCGTGATTCATTTGCTATTCTTTACTTACCTAGAAAACAGTAAATATCGTTTTTTTTCCTGCTTAAAACATTATTTAAATATAACATAATGTCCGTTGATTTGCAATTCATGTTCTAGCGGATTATCCATTCCGAAGATGAATGTAAACAAGTGGGGTTCGAAGTTGAACTTTATATTAAAAATAAATAGTAATATCAATAAATCATTTATTTTAAATTTTGTCAAATATTTGGATTCTCACTCCACAGTGTGTTAAGTTAGGACGATATGAAAAATTGGTAGTAATAGAATAAGTTTATGAGAGTAAAAGACCGAGATGTCCCATGAACTCGTACAAAAACTCAACGTTCTAGAGAAGTTAAGAAAGAGAAATCGCATTTTGCCATCTAATATGCAAGTATTTCTTTTATTTTTCTTTATTAATTTGCCCTCCGAAGTTGGAATAGTCAACGATCTATTAGTCAAATTTTTTTTGCTTATGCAGAAGACCAGTAAGTAAGGATTCCCAGAGTGGCTGTCTCTAGTTTTATATAAACCAAAACAAATATTTACGACAACAAATTCTTAACATGGATAAAACAAAACAAGAATCTACTAAAAGTAATTCCTAAAATATAATTTACATCATTTGACACTAAGACTTTAAACTCTAACATAAGCTTCTTTCAGATTATCGAAATATATGTCAACTTAAGGTACTTGGGAAAAAATTAAATAACTATCATATTGGATCAATTAAATAAAACATAAAAATTAAATTAAATTAATTAGTATATCTTTCATTAAATAGAAAAACTATATTTATGTTATTTGAATATTATTATATCAAGGATGTTAGAAATTTTAATTTATATATGTTGAGTTTTTGGCTCATTTGTTGTCCCATATTGGTGGGGACAATAAGTGAGGAAAGACTCTTGACTATATAAGGAGGGTGCTACCTCCTTAGTTAGTGCACCAATCAAAGTCAAAGATTTGTAT
>JANZXR010110659.1:0-34196 GCA_027575705.1 Erythroxylum echinodendron
GTATAAGTATCCTCTGTGCTGACGTCACAACACAGAGACAAGGAGGATTTAAGAGTATAAGTATCCTCTGTGATGACATCATAACACAGAGGCAAGGAGAACTTAAGCGTATAAGTATCCTCTATGCTGATGTCACAGCACAGAGGCAAGGATTATTTAGAAGTATAAGTATCATCTGTGATGACGTCAGAATACAGAGGGAAGGATGGATGAAGAATATAAAGAACGAATAGAGGAAAACATAGATGAAAGAGCATAGAGGATAGAATCATCTATGTTACTGTACACAGACAAATGGACTTCGTCTATGTGAATGATAGTGCTATCGTCTGTGTTACTGTACACAGACGAATAAAAACAAAGAGGACATGTATTGTCTATGTTACTATTCACAGACGAAGTAAAACACAGAGGACACATATTGTCTGTGTTACTGTTCGAATGAACTTCGTCTGTATTTTTGATAGCGCTATCGTCTGCGTTTCTATTCACAGATTTCAGACGATAGATTCTCAGATGATAGAGGGTTAACCCAGAAGATAAAAGTCAACCCCAGAGGATAGAACACAGAGGATAGATTAAGGACTAAGGATTTTAAGAAGGAGTTAAGAAGTACTAGAGTGAAGCGCATCTTCTGTGTTACTATTTACACACATCTTCTGTCCCACTGTTGAACCCTCAGGAGATAGAATCGACCTTCGAGGTCTTCATGGAAGTTATGGATCTTGAAAACATATTTCCAACCATATAAAGGATACCCCAAACCAATTCCCCTAGAGAAAGTTATGAAGTTTGCAAGATATCGTCTGTGTTACTATTCACAGACTATCGTCTGTGTTACTGTTCACAAACTTCGAAGTAGACAGAATTGAGACGATAGAAATGAGACGATAAAAATAATAGACCCTTCAGAAGATAAAGTCGACCTCCAAGGTCTTCATGGAACTTGTAGAGATTGAAGAGCTGAGATTAATAAAGGGGAGTTTTAAGAAGATAATCCGAAAGTGACCAAGGTGTTATCTCTGGAAGATAACTTATGTAGTAAGAGATTCTGCATGTATGAAAGTGACAGAATATGGTATCAGAGAATGAAAGCAATATCGAATCTGACTCCGATAACAGGGTCCGACAGAGTTGGTATCAGAGCAAGCATGAATAATCAAGTAAGCAAGCAAGAGTTAGACTCCAGAAATGGGGTCTGATAGGTGTGGTATCAGAGCAAACATGAATAATCAGGTAAGTTTGAGTTAGGCTCCGCAAGCGGGGTCTGACAACAAATATTACTACTTTTAGTGACAACTTTTACTTTCACTAAAAATACAATTTCTTGTAGTGAACCCACCAAGTTATTTTTCCTTTGTTATCCCCTTTGAGCCTTTGACCTTTTTGTTTTTGTATTAATCACATTACATTAAAGCCTGAAAATCTTTTAATCTTTTAGCCTGACCTTTCACAAGTTAAATGAATTACTAAGTATTTGATGTCCTTGACTTATGGACTTTTGTTTTATGCACTATTCTGAAATGTTTTAGAGGTACATCTACTCAGTAGCTGTTGATTTGTGCTACTACTAGCTTCTTTTATGGTTATTGTTACCAAAAAAAAACAAAGAAACAAAAAAGAAGAAAAAAAGATCAAATAGTAGCATTGGATAATGATGAGTAGTTGTAATCTCGTGTTTTTGTTCGCACATTTCAGAATTTCTTTTTGATTATCCCACGTTACCTAGTACTTTGTGAGTCCTTGTGAGTAGCCTTTTCCCTTTTTACTCTACCTTGACCTAAGCCCCATTACAATCCTTTGTAAAGCCCTTTTCATCCATGATGACATGTACTCTATGGAGTGAAAAATAGGTAAATTTGCAAGCCTATGGTAATGTAATCTCTTAGAGGAAGCTTTGAGTGAAACACAACCCTTATACAATTGAGTGATATGAGTAAATATCGTGAGGAAAGTCCATTTTAATTTTATGCTTGCTTTTGATCAAAGTAATCTACCTTTGATTTTGTTTTTGTGTATTGGTGAAAAGATTATGATATATCTAGTAGCTTGATACTTGAGTTTACCCAATTTTAAGGGATTTCAAGCACTTGATTTTCATTGACAATGAAATGACAGAATACGTTGGTTGTGATCTAAGTAAGTTGCTTGAGGACAAGCAACAATTCAAGTGTGGGGGTGCTATTAATAGGCATTTTTATATTAATTTTAGATCATAATTTATTAAAATCTTGTCCATTTATGTTTAAATTGCACTAATTAAGAGTTATTTGTGTTAATTCTAGGCATATATTAAATTTGGGACATTTAAAAGCCTAAAGTAAGAAAAGAAAGCAACTGCATAGAAGTGAAAAAAATTAGAAAGAGTTGTGCATGAAAGGTGAAAAAAACTCTCCTAAAATGATGTACAAAGCAGCAGTTGGCGGTAGAAAAAAGAGAGCATGAGTTGATGGACTTTTAATACATAAAAGACAAAAGAAGATGGCTGCAGCAGTAGAGTTGAAAAATAGGGGGTTAGGCGTGAATGAGGGCTGGAATTTATTCAATATGATAAGACAAAAAGAAAGGAATAGGTGGCAGCATATAGAAAAAATCAAGCAGCTGGTTGCGTGAATATAGGAGAAACTAGTGGCGTTAATATAGGAGTAGCAAGTGGCGTGAATAAAGGGAAGAACGTGAATAGCTAGGACTGATCAATTACTTACGCACAAGCCCACCTAAAAACACTCTCCACACACACAACGTTGCACCATCATTAGACACTCTCCACTCTCCACACACATGTTGGCAGCAGGTGGCAAAGGAAGCAGTTGGTGGCATGATACCAAGTAGTTGGAGAGCGTGAAGAGAAGAGAGCCAAGGAAGAAGCTGATGGCGTGAACGTTGCAGTTGGTGGCTTTAAAATGAAGACAACATGAGCTGGTTGATGCAAGCAGCTAGTAGAGAGGTTGACGCGAGCAGTTGGTGGAGAGAAATATCCAAGCAGCTGGTGAAAAGGCAACAAAACAAGGATATACATTGAAGAAACTGGTGGTATAGGAGATAAAATGCAAGCAGCTACGTGGAAACAAAACAATGACGTAGGTGGAGAAAAAGAATGTTAAAGCTGGTGGAGAGAAAGAATGTTGACAGCTGGTGACTTTGAAGAATAACGTGAGTAGCTGTGGCATGGGAGAGAATAACAAAGCAGCTGGTGGTTTTAAAAAAACAAAAAATAACATGAGCTGGTGTTCTTAAAGGAGACGCAAGTAGCTGGAGGAAGTTGAAGCAGCTGGTGGCATTAACAAGCTGAAGAAAAAGAGTTGCGTGAAGAAGATAGTAGAGAAGAAGATAGCGTGAATAGTACCAGTGGACCAAAAACTACCTAATTAAATTATCACATCAGCTACAGTGGCAAGGAGGAAGGAGGGAAAATACAACTGCGGGAAAAGGGGGTGTTTTTAATTTTGTATTTATTTTAATTGTGTGGATTTAATCAATACAAACATATGTTATGACCATGATTTATGTTACATTGATGAATATATATGAGTAAGTTTTTCTTTTCGGTTAAGGTTAAGATTGATATTAGATTAGGATAACTTTTTTGGTATTGAGTTTTTCTTGATTGAATACATATTTAGTCCTAATTTATCTTGATAACCTAGATTAAGACCTTAGATGATTGAATTCCATAACCAATGGGATTTAATTTGTCAAAAAATTAGTCAAGCGACATACTTGAGACTAAAGTGTAGACCATCCTTAGGATCTTGTGTGAGGATACCTAAGATTCACGAACTTAATTTTTAGCTTCTTGTATTTAACGCCTTTTATTTTGAATTATCTATGAACCAGGTAGGTGACTCAGATTTAGAAGAGAAGGGAACACTTATGAACATTGGATTTGACTTGCTTAAGTGAAGTATTTCCTAAATCAATCCACCGTGACAATTTTATTTTTAGTGTCCAATTCAATTGAAATCTAATACCTTAACCAATTTTTGTCAATTGATTAAATCTAGTCATTTTAATTCATACCTTACATTTTTCATATTTCCTTGATTTGCTTACTTTACTTTAATTTATTTTATTTTTAAATCAATCAATTCTTGATCATTCGAGTAATTTTTCATCATTTAATTTAATTGTCTTATGTGTTGGAATTTTCCTTGGGTACGATATACGGTTCTTACCGATTTATATTACTTGTCGACAGGGTGCACTTGCCTCTCTAATTGGTCTAGATAGAATTTAATTTATATTGTTTTTTTATACTGCACCACTACCTTCATGTCTACCACATATGCCAAGAATGTTTCACATCTTTTCCTCATCATCTTCTCTACTGTTAAAGCTGAAATAATTCTAGACGGGTTTGCTTTCTTAATTCCCATAAACACCATATTTTCCCGTTAGTCCAACACAAACTCCACCGTTTTTTGCTTGCAATTCAAATTGGCGTTATATTTTTTTAAGGTGTTCATACTCAAAATTACATCCAATCCCTTCATCTCCAATGGCATTAAATTCACTACTAATTTTACCTCACCAATACATATTTCGCACTCTCGATAAATATGACTAATAATGACATACTGGCTAATCGGGGTACTAACCATTACAGTACTATCTAATAAATTCAAATTTCTATCATGCAAAATCATACTTGATGAAATAATGAGTGGGTATACCCCAGATAAATCAAAACAAAAATGTCATCATGAAATAATTTAACCATACTAGTAACAATCTCTAGAGATGCTTCTGCTTCCTCCCTAGTCATTATGAATACTCTAGCTAGTGCTTGTCCCTTCGGTCTTCTTGGAGGATTTACTTTCTTGGTTATAGTGGAACTGCCCACTTCAGTTGCAAATTCAACTCCTATAGTCTTAATCTTTCTTGAAGCTTGCATCTGAGTTACCTCTCATCTTGCATACTTTGGACATTGGCTAGCCATATGCCCTTTTTCTCCACACTTAAAACAAGGGCTAGTTAATTTATAGCACTTCCTTTTATAGAATTTGCCACAATGATCGCATTTAGGAAAAGATGGCTTTTCCCCCTCTCCTCTTCCCTTACCTCCAACAGTCGAGGCTTGAAGAGAAGTAGTTATAATTAATTGGGGCCTACTTGTACCACTACTCCTAATATTAGACTGTGTAGGGAAGGTCCTGGTACTCCTTTCTGGCATAGAAATATTGCCACTACCGCTTCTTCTGAGCTATTTTTTTCCTTTCCTCTTTTTGTTCACTGCGGTCTTTATGTTTTCACATTCTCCACCATTAATGCAGTTTCTACCAATTGTCAAAGGTCACAAAAATTTTGCGCCACCACTTTTTCTCTAATGACCAAATGTAATGCCTCTTCAAACCTTCGGCACTTAGCCGCCTCGCTCATCACCAACTCAGCTGCATATCGAGACAACTTTGTAAATCTACGCTCATATTCACTCACTATCATCTCCCTCTGGGTGAGACTCAAAAACTCCCTCTGCTTCTACTGGATATACATCTCAGACAGATATTTCTTTTGTAGGCCGCTAGCAAGTCCTTTCATGTCAACACTAGCGGTTCAGTCTAATTCCCTGGTACACTTTCCCACCAATGCAGGGCATCTCCCTGTAGCAAGCTTGCAGCATACACAACTCTTTCATCATCCTCACAGTCCATCTATTCCAATATTCTTTTTGACTTACTCATCCAAGTCTCAACTTCCTTTAGATCGATTGCTCCATAAAAGTCCACTATGCCATATTTCCTTAGCTTATCAAATTGTCTCCTTTTCTTAACCGGTACTAGGGTAGAAGTTGATGGCATCTGGCCCGTGGCCTAAACAAAAGCCCTAGCAAAGGCTTGGAACATTCTAAGATTAAATGGATTAGGCACTTGTTCTTAAGGAAGAGATGACTCAGGCCCGCCCTATAGTCGCCTCAGCAATTGATGAGGCTCTCGACTCATCAGTACCCTTCTCTCTTGGTGGAGAATCAGGAGCAGCAGATCCTTGTAAAACTCCTCGTGTTCTTCTGCAAGGTGGCATTTTACTCCTTTAATAAGACATTATCTTTTAGCTTACTTTTCATTTTAATCTTATTTCCTACATGTATGCATGATATGCATGTCACTTAATGCAATCAATAATCTCAACAATGCAAACAAGTAATTTAGCAATACAAACATTTTATCACACATCATATATTTCATATTATAACATATTCTAAGCTTAGGAATCCTTAGAAACCATGGGCTCTGATACCAAAGATGTTTGCTCCGAGTCTCGGTTCTGATTTCATGGCGACTAAGTGCCAAAATAGGGGAATTTTGGAAAATAATATTAAAAATAAAAAAATAAACATAAGTCATAATTAGGAGTAAAAACAAATATCCAAACAAATACAAAAAAATAAGTGAGAATGTCATGGTCGTGCATTTGAAAATGTCACGGCCATGATAACAAAGAGTAGCAGGGGTGATAGCCAGAAGTCATAGTCGTGCTTGTGCATGATCGCAAGCTTCTAACTAAAATGGCATTTCATGATCGTGCAATTCGATAAACAATGCAGCTTTTGCATGATCGTGCAACCCTACTGCACACACCCACTTCTAATCTTCATAACTTTCAATCCCAAAGTCCAAAAATTATAAAATTTATGTCGTTAAAAAGATAAGAGAAAGAGTTACAACTTTTATGAAGACAATTTTATCTAATTCTTCATAGATCAAAATAGTTTATTCATTGAAGATTTAGAACACAATTACTTCCCCCTTTTTCTTTCCCTACTATCTATATACACCTTACATAATATCACAAGACCCGAAACTATACATACAAAACTCCTATTAAAACAATTTAATTAAAGAAAACCCATCCAAAAGAGAAAATATGCATTTATTCAAAAGAGAAAATATACAATTCTTACTGTCATTTTCTAATAAAATAAAGATTGTACATAACTTCAAATTACATATCAGAAACCACATCAGTAGCATAATACAAAAATACATTCATGAATGCTCATATTTGATATGCTTCTAAAGTATCAAAAGTTTCTGAACTAACTTAGTTATAAAAGAAATAGAAATTCTTGGAGTCAGCTGAAGTTTGTAAGGTTCAATGATCTGCTTTATCTGTACCTGAAGAGTGGAAAATGATGGGGTGAATATATATATATAGATAGATATATAGATATATATATTCTTTACATTTTAGTCTTAGCAGATTATATTATCCACAATTTCTGAATTCTAAGAATTCACATAATTAAGAATATAATATCTCACAAATCAAATCGTATGTTTATTTAATAATAAAACCCTAACACTCAATTATGCTCTATGTTCAACAATTCAAAATGCAATGCACAAACATAATGGCCCGTGAGAATCTTATAAAACAGAACGGCAAAATCGAAGTTTATGCTATGACCAGAATGAGTCAACTTTCGGAGCTCATGTGCCACAAGCGGGCAGCCGAGAGAAGGTTTTAGGTCAATGTGCATGTGACGAACAGAATGGTATCTCTCTTACCCACACAAGCAAATTTCCAATGCTTACATATTTCATATCATATTCATATTTTCTTGCTTCTTGAAGTTTTTCTGTCTTTCATCAAAAAAAATGCAGCATCTTTCAAAGTAAACATAACATCAAATTCACATAACATTTTTTTCCACATTCATAATGATTCAAAACAAGCAATTTAGCATATTCACAAGCAAATATTTTAGCTCATCATCATAATAACTATAAACATACTACCCACCTATTTACCTGTAACTCCAGGATCAAGTTCGTTTTTCTTCTTGCTCTTACCTTCGACTTTCTTGGTTCCCTTCAAACAAACATATTTTCATTTAAACATCATATATGAATAGAACTTCCATAAAGCTCTATTATCCAAGAATGAGCTTAGAATTAATCTACTCTTAGTTTATCTAAGCTAGAAGAACTATGATCTAGTTAAAAGTTCATAAAAATCTAAGAAAAAATTCTTGGTTCTCTTCTTTCTCTCTTCATTTTTAGCACATAACCTATTTTCTCTACTTCCTTTTTCTATCAACACAAGAAGAATAAATAAAGGTTACCTAAAAACTCAACTGAATATTTTTTTTCCTCTTTTATGCTTCAGTTTCTCCTTCTCTTCTTCTGGTTTCTTCTACAACTTTCTCTCTTTTTATTTCTTACTATACACGACTCTCTTCTCTTCTTTTCTTATTAGTTTAAAACAAACTTTTGTCTTTCCAAGCTTGCCCTTCTATATTTAATCTAATGCCTTCTAAATCCTTAACTTAATTCTAACTCTTCCTTTTAATCCATGCAACCGCACGTAATTAATTATATACCTAATTAAACTCCAAAATTGCTAATTCAATAATTCAAATTTATATTCATGCTTGCTAATTTAATAAAATAAATTCTAAGAAAAATTTAGAGTCCAACATCGTTAACTCTTTTTTTTCATTCTTCATAAATCTAATACTAAACCTAATAATAACTACATAGTTTTTCACATCTTCTTTGAATTTTGTTCCCTAAAAACCATCCGTAATGCATACTTAGGAGGAATATTTGGTTTATGTGTAAAACTTTTGCTTGCGCTTCTTAGAGATATTAGAGAAATCCTCACTAGGTACTCTTCTTTGTCAAGAAAACTTCTATAGTTAGATGAACCAAAAAATTTCTTAAAGACTTCATAAGTGACTCACATTCTCATTTTTAATTAACAAACTATCAATAAAGAAAACAACTTAATGCTCTCAACTAAATGCAGCGCTTACTCTTGCTATCACTTTGATTTCTCTTGAATCTTATTTTTGTTAGTTATTGAGCTCTTAGAAATCCTTCTTATACTATTTACCAGCATACTAATTGTTTCTAGTGTCAATTCCTTTCATTTTATCATAATATTACAATGGTGAGTTATTCTAATGATCATCAATTAGCCCTTCATTTTGTTAATCACATGATCTAAACTACGAAAAAAACGTCTCACATCGTAGGATATAGCCAACTGAATATCCTTTAGTCCACTCTAAACTCCTATCTATCTAATGATGCTTCTTTTCTAACACCTTGGCACTCCTTCAACTTGCTTTGAAGCATTAAGTAACTCTCGAGCAATTTCAATTAACTTCTTTAATTCTAATACTTTCACTCTCAAATCTCTAATCGTGAGCGTTAGGTCTTGAAGCATCATCCCATAGTCTTATCAATTCATTTAAACTTAAGAAATAGCAAGGCTTTAATATCGACTTCAAAGGTTCAACAAACCTTATCTTTCAAATATTGTTTTCCAATGTAACTTATCAATAGTTAAGCAACTTCATTAGTGATCCAATATTGTTTTTACATTAGTTATGGCACTTAGAATTTCTTATGTTATATTAGCTAGTTAATGTATATATTAGAAATTTTAAATTTCTAAAATGTCATGTCTAAGACTTTAATATTTCTAATTTCTATGGATAAGCCCTTAAAATTCTAAAATTAACATATTCTACCTTACTATTACCAAATAGACACAAATTAACCCTTAACATATTAGAACTTTGTAATGTACCCTCTTATATTTTTCTCAATGGAATAAATAAGTCATTATTGTTATCATATAGAAATTCCTTAATTCTAACATTTTCACTAAGTTATACGCAAATAAGGGGTATTACCTGAATAGATTTTAATGTTAATAGCTAAATTAAATTCTTCAAAAGGTTAGGAGTTTCTTTAGATTTTTTGAGAAACTTTAAGTGTTATTTTGTACCTTTTTCCTTGAGAAATTAAATTTTGAGATTTTAACTATTATTTACATGATATGAGTTTTATGAAATCTTAACTTTGAGACATAATTTCTTTCGCAATTGTATATTGAAAATTCATCAACTAACCTTGAATATATTTTAGCATATTTATCTTGGCACAACTTTCAATATTCTTGATAAGGAACACATTTTGAAACCTTAAGATAGTCAACATGCAAATTATATATTTGCCTACTATTTAGTCTATTTATTTTTTAAAATTAAATAATAAGGCATAAATAAAGCGAAAGTCCTTTTAAAACTTTCAAAATCAAAGCAATGATAAAGATAGCATTATTTTATTATTTAAATATTATATATTTTGTTATCCTAAAAAAACAAAAGCTTTTTAACCGAGTAAGTTTCTACTCTTTAAATTTGATATAACAAAATATTATACTATTATGTAACTGAATTTTTCATATTAAAGGAAATAATTTTTATTAATATTATTTTATACAAATTATGATTAAAGTCACTTAAGCAAAGTAACAATATAATTACATAAGAAACTAAAAATATCTCTAAATTGACTCGTTAAAGATCAAGTTATTGAAGCAAACAAGGACACTTAAACATGAAAGCCAATATTTCTTTTAAAAAATCTTATTTTTATTTTTAATATTGGTCGAAAATTAAATACTTAAATTTAAATTTAAATTTCTATTAAAATAGCCTTTTTTTTCAAACATGTAAAATAAATATTTTGTATGTTTGAAATAATCAAGAAGTTTGCTTGGAAAGTTAACAATAAAATTGCTAAGTTTTTTAAAAAATAGAGTTTTAGAAAATTTAGCTAACCAAATGAAATTCAGTTAATTGAGATGATAATGAATGATGAGTATTAAATGTGATAATTAATCACAAAATCTTTTAAAAGAAAGTTAGTGCAATTGAATCATAATTTTTAACTTAGTTGAGAAACATAAAACAAAGTTATGGTTTGTGTTATTTTTTTATCGTATAATTTTTTTTGTATTGAGTTAATGATTAAGGGAGGCATTAATTCTTGTTGAAAAAAAATATAAACTTTCTTAAAGGATATATTGAGTTAATGATTAAGGGAGGCATTAATTCATAAAGGATAGATCAATTGGGGATAACATTTTAATTGATTAGGATCTCCTTAAGGGTTATAATAAGAAGCATTTAAGCAAGGATTGTGTCCTTAAGATATATTTTCAAAAGGCTTTGGAATTACTGATTGTAAACTTCTTTTAAACACATTATAAGATTTCGGTTTTCCTAAGTTTTCTATTACATGCATAGATCAATGCATCTCAACTATATCATATAATGTTCTTGATAATGGGGAACCCTCTAATATTATTAAAGGAGCTAGTTGAATCAAACCTTATCACTATGATCTCTTGACTTTTATTATGTAGATACTCATAAGGCTCCTAAGGGAATAATTTCAAATTTTATTCCAAGTGCAAGAAATTGAAACTATATAACTTATTTTTTTAACTAATGATCTTATTCTCAAATTAGATGATAAATCCTTATATACTTTAATGACCACCTTAAACTCTTTTAAGGAAATCTCAAGTATCTTATTAACAAAGAGAAAACTAACCTACTCATCTCTTCAAATGCCTCCCAATTTGTAGCTTGGTTATCCTTCATCAATGCCTAAATATTAAAGGGCCACCTTTTAGTTATCTTAGGATTCCAGCTCCACGTACAAATCTACTTATAATGATTTTCTTCCATTGATCAATATAATACAGAAGAGATTATTAACTTAGTGCAACAAAATTCTTTAATTAGCAGGCAGAATCCAAATCATCAATTTTTTTCTAAACAATTTGATATATATAGGTATTCCGATCTAATGTTACCTATTGGAATCATTAAATCCATTAAGAAATTTGTTAGAAACTTACTCTATTTTAGGGATCATAAAAAGCATGATTTTGCTAAAGTCAAATGGAAGGAACTTACTACTCCTAAAAATGGGATCAAGAATTATTCCTTTTTAAATTGCTATCAAAACAATAATGATCAAGAGATTATGGTGAGTCTTAGTGGATAGCATTTAATATGGATCAAATGGGTGTATAAATACTATCTAAAAGGGAATAACATTTGTTCCATATATTATAATAGCTCCTTCTCTTATACCCTTATGCAAATCATCAAACTAAGTAGCTTTGTTAGACAAGAACTCGTATATAGCATTGGTGATGCAGCTTACCCTATCTTCTGGTATGTCTTTTAGACTAATTTTAAAACCTTTTATGGACATTAGGGAACTCTATTCTCTACATTACCCAATACCTAAAGTAGCCACTGTGGAGGATTTGCTTACCAATACAACTGATTAATCATATAACTAAATCAACTATCATTGATGTTCTTTTGAATATTTCTCTAAATCCAAATAGTAGGTACTCTATTAGGTGAAAAGGCCCTTTCTCTTCCAAAACTTGCAGGGATATCCTCATATCTAAACTTCCTTTTGTCTCTTTAAAAATAGCAGTCTAATACCAATACTCTAGTCCTAAAGCTTATACTACTCTATAGCTCGCTATTAGAAGTAAATTTCATATTACTAATAGAATCAGGATATTTTTAACAATATCAAGCACTTGCCCTCTATGCATACCATAGGAAGAAACCATTGACCATAATGGTTTTATTTGGACATCTAGATATGTTGTCATAGGCATACAAGTCATTGTCCTAATATGCTTTAGACCATGTCTATGTAATAAAGGCTACTCTATATACCCATTTCTGGTTTATCAATTAATTACTTTCAACTTTCAAAAATATATACACAAGTCTCCATAATCATAAGCATAAACAAATCACTAACTAAACTCTTTAGTAGATTCTAGTATAGGCTTACTTATATTAATGACTAGTAAAATCATAAATCATATATAATCAAATTATTCCAATCTTAAAACTAGATCTATGAGCTGTAGAAAGGACCATTAATCTTATACAAAGATTATTATCTAAAATATAACTAGCATCAAAAAAATTCATTAACCATAAAGATCAATTATGGAATAAACCATTTCCTTCTATGAAGAAGTTATAGCACATCTAGATAATAAAAAAAAGAATATTATATGTACATGTACAAGATATACATGAATTTCAAACATCATTATACAACAAACAAGAGTAAAATTCACAACTTTATTAATCTAAAGTACTACAAACATATAAGATATAAGTCACAAACTTCCATTACATCGAAACATCATATGATAACATAATACCTATATTGCCTTCTTCTTTAAGAAAAGCTATAAGAATAAGGCCCCTAGTTAGTGGTTTAACTAATATATTTATGGTGATAATGTACTCATAAAATATACCACCATCATTAACTCATTCTTAAAGTTTGAAGTACTTAAGTTCAACATACTTGACATACTTGGATCTATTAATGTTCTTTATATTCCTAGAAAAGAATATAGTACATGAGTTGTCACAATGAATTCAAATTGTCTTAGAAACTAAATCAGCAATCATGTAACTAGCAAATTAAGAAAGAATCTCATATCATTATTTGTAGTCCACTTAGGTTGCTGGCTATGTCCTTTATCCTCTATGTCCTTTATCCTCATAATGTAAATTACAATCTTAGATGCTCTATCATACCTTAGTAAAGTCAACATGTGCATAAGTTCACGTACCTCAATTTTTTCACATTCAATGAATCTCACCTTATTGTGGCAATAATTCTACAACAACCAAGCTTAATTATTTTAGCTATTAATTTTGTTATAAGGAATGAACAATATTGGTTTGTAGGGAATGTAAAATAAGCAAATGTGGTTCTAGTATTGCTATCTTAAATGTGTGGATAACTATCATCTACAACTTGTGATAATCTTTCTTTATCCTTCTTTTATTATAAAAGGCTAGTTCTGCAATACAACTTTGTTGCTTCCCTCTTACTGAATGACTCTCTTGGTCTCTCTAGCAATTTGACTCTCTTCGTTTGTGTTTTTGTATGCAGTAAAGTGAGATGATCTAGGTTTTGATTAAATGTAGGGATTCTTTTTTTTTGGTAAGAGGGATCTATTTTAGTGGATCTATTAAATCCAAAAGAATCCTCATAACTCTTATAGAGCAAGTGATTCCGAGATCTATTTCCTTTGTCCTTTCTTTTACTTTGTTTTCTTTTCTTGTGAAATTTTGTGCTCAAACTTACAATTAAATTGGCTTTTTTTCCTTATCTTGTGAAATGTTTGTATGTGATACTGCTCTAACAATTATACTTCTTCTTTTCTTGATTTTATTTCTATGTTTGATGTATAACATGTATATTGGATTGTGATTATGTGATTTGTTTACTCTATCATAGTGCTTAGTCAATTCAATTTTATTGAGAACTTTGGGGTATGTTATTTTCAGTTGTTCATATCTTGTGAGACCTTTCAACTCTAAATTTTGCTAGACTTTTGTATATTGTAAAGCTAGATAAACTGAGCAGACGTAAAACAAAAATATCTATAAATTATGATGCTTACAATTTCAAAAATACTAAAGCATAGTATGTTGAATATTCATTCTCTAATAATATTCTTTTTCGCAGGCCCTATATTGTATTGAAGAGCATCGCTCATCTTTCGTCGTTGTTGTCTGAAGCTGTCTATCTATTAAGGTTAGTCGTCCAACTAATATTTACCATATGTATTCTTAAATAATATGATTATGATACCTTTAGATTTTGGGTGAATACAAAGGAGGTTTTGATTTGGTGTTGTTGTTTAGAATATTCTTATAATCATTAATGAGTTTTTATGTTCTTGTTTAATAGTCTGAGTATTTACTGCATGTGGAATGAGTTTGAAATCAATTGTAGGTGATTAATTCGATTGATTAATACTTTAACTTCAATGTGATTAATGCAAACATAGTATTAATACAAGGAATTAATACGTTTCATAAACAAAACAATTTGCTTCATAATAAACCCTTGGGATAGTATATAGGCTTCAAACCCATGATGTAGCTCCCGTGAGGCTTATTGGTGAAAATTTCCATGAGTTTGGGAGCCATAGCGAGAACTTATTTTCTTGATTCACAGGTGTAAACAATGCCACGTACCATAGTTTTGAAATCAATTGTAGGTGATTAATTCAATTGGTTAATACTTAGGGGAACTTATGTAAAGTTTAGATGTTCTATAAATTTTGGAGAACATCAAGGGTACTAACTATAGAATCACTATTTTAAATTAACAATTTTGCAGAAATGAGTAATGTTGATAGATCTTGGATGTATAGACGATTATCACGTGATGATTTCATTAATCCTGAGTTTGTTGAGGTAGTTGAAGCTTTTATTCATTATGCATGTTCTCAACCTGCATATATGGATGGGCCAAATATCATATTTCTATGTAAAAAGTGCAAACACATTTATTTCCTTCCATTTGATGAAGTGAATGGGCATTTTTTGAGAAGAAGGTTTGTCCCAAATTTTTTTGAGTGGACATGACATGGGGAACCATTGATTAGTAACACCTCAAAAGGTAATGAAGCACGATCATCAGGGAGCTTAAATGAGTTTGAAGGGGGATTGGATTTAGAACAAATAATGTGGATGCAAATGAAAATCCTTACATGCAAATGGTTTATGATGTAGCCAGTTATACCTTTCAGGAAAATATAGAAAATCTTGAAGAAGAACCAAACCCACAATCCAAACATTTTTTGACTCAGTACACTTAGCCAATCAAGAACTATGGCTAAATTGTGAGACAATGACTCAATTATCTTTAATTGCTCATATCTTGAACATAAAGTCTGAAGGGCATATTTCTGATCATAGTTTTGATAAAATTCTTGGATGGTATAATGAATCATTGCCTCCTAATCACACAATGGTTGATATTTTTTACAATATGAAGAAACTTATTCGGGGTTTTGTTTTGCCTGTTGAAAAGATTGATTATTATGAATTGGGATGTATGTTGTACTGGGGTGATGACATGGAATTACAAGAGTGCAAATTTTGTGATCAATCTAGGTTTAAGCCTAGAAAGTGTTTTATGAAAGGAAAGTTAGTACCCTAGAAGTAGATGTATTATTTCCCGCTAACTCCGAGAATTCAAAGACTATATGCTTCTGATGCTACTGCGTTACATATGAGATGGCATAATGAACACCAACAGGAAGATGGAATAATGAGTCATCCATCAGATGAATTGGCATGGAAACATTTCAATAACACCCATTATGAGTTTACAGTTGAAAGTCAAAATGTTAGGTTGGGATTGTTGACGGATGGATTCCAACCTTTTAATTAATCTAGCCAGTAATATTCATCATGGTCAATCATAATTACTCCTTATAATTTTCCTCCATTGATGTGTATGAAGGAGGCATATATGTTTTTGACAGTGATTGTGCCAGGGCCTACAAATCTAAAGCATAAAATTGATGTATTCTTACAACATTGATATATGAATTGCAAGATCTTTAGGAATATGATGTTGAGACATATGATGTGTCTCTGAAACAAAAATTTATATTGAGAGTAGCTTTGATGTGGACAATTAGTGATTTTTCGACATATGCCATCTTATATGGATGGAGCATTGGCTTGTCCTTATTATGGCAATGATTCTAACACGTTTTATTTTCCAAATGGGAGCAAAATATGTTAGTTTGACAACCATAGAAAATTTCTTCCTCCAGATCATCCATTTAGGCATAATAAACAAAAGTTGATTTACAATAGGATGGTAAACTCACCTCCTCCCCCTCACAAAGCTGGTGAAGAGATATTACAGGAGATTGAGGAATTAGGCTTACTGAAAGTTACAAAATTTGAAGCTAATGAAATTAATATAAGCATTGGTAGAAACTTTGGCTGGAGAAAATGAAGCATCTTTTGGGATTTGCCATATTGGAAAACTAACTTGATACGCCATAATCTAGACGTGATGCATACTGAAAAAAATATTTTTGACAATTTGTTCAATACCATAATGAACATTGAAGGGAGGACAAAAGACAATGCAGAATCATGAGCTGATTTGAAACTTTTTTGTAGAAGGAATCAGTTACATAAAGATCTTTGCAACAATAAATATCCGAAAGCATATTACACATTAGATAAAAAGTAGAAGGAAATATTGTGTGAATGGTTGAAATGTCTAAAGTTTCTCGATGGTTATGTTTCAAACTTAGTAAGGTGTGTGGACATGAGGAAGTACAAATTATTTGGGATGAAAAGTCATGATTGTCATGTGTTTATACAAAGGCTAATTCTAATTGCATTTTGGAAGTTGCTACTGAATAAGGTTTGGGAAGTAATAACATAATTAAGTTTGTTTTTCAAAAGCTTAACATCATTTAAAATTAAGTTGGCTGAAATGGAAAAATTAGGAAGGAAAATTCCAGTAATTTTGTGCAAGTTAGAAGGGATATTTCCTCCAAGCTTCTTTGACTGTATGAAGCATCTACCTATCCATTTAGCATACGAGGCTAAACTAGTCAGTCCAGTTCAATATCATTGCATGTATCCATTTGGTAGGTACGTAATTCAACAAAAATTATTGTAATTGATGTCATATTATGTTTTTATAACTAAATTCTTACAACTCTAATCGCTCATATAGGTATTTGCATCACTTGAAGAACAATGTGAAAATTATGCTAGAGTTGAAGGTTCGATATGTAATGCTTATTTAGTGGAGGAAGCTAGTACATTTAGTTCACATTACTTTGAGCTACATGTTCACACAAGAGAAAAAAAAGTTCCTCATAATGACGATGAGAGAGGAACTAGTGATGCTAATGATAACTTATCCATTTTCACATATCCTAGACAAATATATGGACTTTCAACAAGAAGAATGTTAACAGAGGAGGAAATTAAGGCTGCCTATGGTTATATTTTATTGAACTGTCAAGAGGTTTAACCTTTCGTGCAGTAAGTTGAAATTGATTATTTAGGTTTTGAATTTTAGTGTTATTCATAACTGAAATGCATAATAAAGTTTTTAGATTATATGAGAAATTGTTACATGAGCTATGCCTGAGAAAACACAGGATGATATCAACAAAGAAGTTGGAAGACACTTTCCTCGATAGTTCGAGTAGTATGTAAGTTTTCACTTACAAATATTAAAATGATTGAATTATAAGATTTAAATGGTCAAACCAAAATATACTGTCTAATTTGGTATTTTCTTTTCTGTAGACCTTAGAAAATCCAATAGAGAACAAGTTCATAAGAGACCTTTACGAATTGTTAAATCATATCTGGTGTATTTCGTTAATGGATACAAATATCATACAGAATATTACGGTTATAGCATGGCAACAATAAATAATGAAGATTGCATACAAGGAGAATTGATGGATTACTATGGAAAATTATTGAGATACTTGAAATTGAGTACCCTGCATTGCCAATAAAGCTAAGTGTGATATTTAAGTGTGACTTGTTTAATCCATCTCTAAATGTTAGTACAAAAGTACATAGCCCATACAATCTAGTTAAAATCAACAAACGAAGAAGCTTTCGACAATTTAAACCTTTCGTGTTGGCAATGCGAGCGATCCAGGTGTATTATGTCCCTTTTCTCAGCTTATGATAAGATAGGTTAGATTGGTTGGTCATTTGCAAAGTTAAACCTAGAGGTGTTTTTCAATCACATGGAAAAGGAGAACAGAGAATTGAAAGTGAAGCATTTCAAGAAGATGCTTATGAAATAAATCCATCTGTCCTATATGAGGATAATAAACCTTTGAACAATCTATGTAATGCATATGTTGAAATTTTATCTAGAGAGGATGAGGAGGGCCAGAGAGCTGAAGAAGAGCCTAAGTTTGATTCAAATTCTGTATAAAAAAAAAGATGATTTTGATTTACAATTAAGTGATGATAGCGATTAATTTGTGTTTGTAATTGAATATTATATTCAACTAATGTTGTATATTTCCTTTTTAATATATAGCATCCCTGATTCTCTTGTGGCATGTTACACTTTTGTAGCCTCCCAAATTTTATTGCTTAGCCTCTTTTCTTTATTTATTTCCATCTTGACTAAAAACGGCTTCTATTTTAACTCTTTTAATTTCGTTCTCATCTTTTCATGCTCGAATTTGACATAAGAAAATGCTGACTTTGTATGATGTTTATAGTATATTCTCATTGGTGCACTGGGATTACTTGTCATAACTTTAAAGGACTGAATCTTAAAGCAAAACCAAGGTTCGATGACTTTTACCACCATATGTCCGAGTAATGCTTAAGTGTACTACTGTGCTTGAATCTCACAGTTACCTATCATTTTTGTATGCTAGACGAATGAAATATATTAACTTGATAAATTAAGCTTCAAGAGAAGATTATACATGAGTAGCATCAGAAACTTGATTATGTTTTGATTTGATCCAGCTCTGTTCAAAGTTTCTGTTCGTTCATTAACTCGGTTAGATTAGTATAAAACTTGCAGTTACTACCAATTAAAGAAAGTTAAAGGAAAAAATTCACATTTGAGAGTGGATTTAAGTTGAAGTTCATACCACAATAGCATTTGAAGCATATATATATATATATATTGGAGTTCATAGTTTTACTTTCCTATCCTTTTTTTGCAGAATCTCTAATCAATGAATTTTAACCAAAATTCCTAACCTAGTAAACTTTTATGAAACTAGTGTGGAGGTTCATAATCTAAAAATATGGTGCTGTTCTTGTCATACAAATCTGAGACCTGTTAGTTGAAGGAGCCTAAAGAACTTAACTAGCTTTTGGTTCAATTGAGAGCAAGGAGCTGAAAGATGTCATATGTCCTTTTCGAATTCAATTGTAATATTTCTATAAAATTCAATCAAATATTAATTTTAGGTTGAAATATGCTATTAAAGAGAAGACATGATATGATGCGACCAAGATTTAGACCATGATTCGGAGGCACTTACAGTAGAGGTGAAGCATCTTATGGTGTAGCAGCAGGAACTGAATCACCTCCTCCCCCTCAAGCTACTACACTTATAGATGAGGCATCACCTTCCATACCTGCTACTACATCATCCACCACCCTTTCATCATTTAGTAACCCTATATCGACAGAGATATCAGGGGTAAACAATGATGATGAAGGAGGCAGCCACCAACCTGGAGCTGAGAGACCTGACAGAAGAACTTACGTTACAATTGTCAATAATATGTAAGTGAAAATATATGAAGCACTATATGTTTATAATTAAGTTATAGGTTTCAATTTTCAAAAAGGTGTAAAATTATTTGTTTTTATATTAGGTTCATTCTATATAGACCATGCTCAAGAAACATGACATTAAAATTCAAGGAGAAGATTGATATTGAGGGTTATGTATAGAAGAATATCTCTCAAGTGACAAATGAATTTTACTATCAGGAGTTTAAGGTATAAAAAAAATTATTATTTTCTTTTTTAATTAACATTTTTATACATTAATTAGATAAATATTATTACATCATAATTATTAATCAAATACTTTTCCTTTTGTTTTAGAAAGAATTTTTTGGGATTCTCAATTTGACTCGATCATTTATAGAGTATGGGATAAACGAGCACATACACATTATCGTGTCTTTGTTGCTGCAATACACAGGGATTGTGTACGACCGCCTCACATTTCTGAACAAATATGGAGTCATTGGTAGTAATATTGGACATCACCTAAGGCAATTTCTATTTCAGAGCATAATTTGACCAACAAAAGTGGAGGACGGGAGGGAGAGAGTCTTCCCGTACATAAAGGAGGATCTATTACCCACCAAGAGCATGCAAAGAGACTTGTAAGTATCTACACTTTACATTTATATTCTCATTTCTTCACTTTGCTGTATTTCAATTAAATCGATGTTTGAATTTTGGAATGAAAATATATGTTTCTTGTTGAGAATGATAATGTTATAAACGTAACTTCTTATTACCCATGTTAAGGCTAAAATAGTAAATATGAGAGATTATTAAGGAATTAGAAAATGAATTTCATGCTCATGCATTATATGATATGCACCTACATGTGAATATTGAATTTTTTGCACATGAAAATAATTGTACATACATTCATTGACAATTTCTACGTATAATTGATTTATATATGTGAAAGATGAATTTATTGAGAATTGTGATTTTTATATGTTGAAAACTGATTTGGAGAGTGTATTTAGTGATTTAGAATTTTTTTGAATTTTAGAAAATTTCTAAATTTTTAGGAAATTTTTTGACTTGGAAAAATGTCAAGTGGCAAGACAATCGATAAATGGAAGTAGAATTAAGAGTCTAATGATAGTGGAAATTTTTATAAATGGCTTTGTGATTTAATGAAATATGTCATTGAAATTTGGAGACAATTGCAATAGAAATTGGGGTTAAATGGACTAGTTTTTAAAAGGGGTCCAAATGGGACCATAGGAAAGTGACAAGTGTCACCACCACTTGCCACGACTCCCTCACTCACAAATTATACACCCTTTCATTTGAAAGACCAAATTAAGTGTCTTTGATTTTTCTTTTCTATCCCTCACTGCTTAAGCTTCATCACCTTCTTCTTCTCTTTTTCTTCTTCACGTTTTTACTTCTCCAATTTCCATACATGTTAAACCTAACCCTCTAATCTTTCACTTACTACTTAAATTGCTCTTATTCATTTCTCACCAAAAACCTAACCAAATCCAACCTATAATGACGATGGTCATGAGAGACATGGGAAAGCTAGGTTTGGTGTGTTTTTGAAGGATTTAAAGATAAATCAAGTAAGTAGCTTGTTAATCTTCATGGTTTTGCAAAATGAAACATTTATGATGATAGTTTAGTGTTTAATGATCATGATAGAGGAGTTGAGATATGTGTAATGTTGATGTTGCAATAAATCGATGTATGTTCTGTTTTAATGTATTAATGGTATTTATGAGTTGTTTTAAGGAAGGAATGAGAGACTGAATGGTGATGAAAAGGGTGCTGGAAAATGGTAGTTATAACATTTCCACTAATTAAGCTTCTGTCTTTTAGCCATAACTTGTTCTTTAGTTATCCAAATGAGACAATTCTTAATCTGGATTAAACTAGAGGCATATGGCTATATTTTTCATGAAGACACCAAATTTTAATTCAATCGTTAAGAGTCTCAAAATTTTACATGAAGTCGAGAACTAGGTGCAGTAAATTGGAAGATGAATGCTGGAAAATGTAGCTGTAACATGTCCACTGATTATGCTTCTGTGTTTTAGCCATAACTTGTTCTGTAGTTATCCAAATGTAGATGATATTTTATTTTTAATTCTATCTCTAAGAATTTCAAAATCTGGCTTGAAATTGAGTTTTGATTGAAGTTGTAGTATTATATACCCGATATAGAAATCATGTCTTGTTGATATTGAATAAACTATATTGACAGATGCCGAATTAGACAAAGGTTTCTTCATAAAAGTTGTATTTTATTCTCCTATCTTTCAAATGATATAAAGTTCATAATTTTTTAATGTGAGAATTGAGAGATATGAGTTGTACAATTTGACAGCATGATCATGTACAAGACAAAGTTTTAAATGTGCTCAGTCTGTAGTATTTTGAGCATAACTTATAGAATACTAAACTAAATTGAATGATCTTGGTGTCATTAGAAACTTAAGAGATATTAGAACAATGTTGTAGAAGAAAGTATCCTCAAATTACTTCATTTTCTTAGTCAAAAAGAACATGGAATGTTGACCCAAAATTTGTTATAGGAAAAATCTGAATTGACCAAAGAATTATGAATTTCGATTTTTATGGTTTTATTGAGGTATAAACCATAAGTATAAATGATACTTATTTGAGTTTGGATATATGAATGTTTACATGATAGAATAATAGAGTGATATCTGGGATTGTCATTAACATACATTGTGCATACTTCATATACATACATGTGCATTAATAAACACTTATAATTGTGCCAAATTGTGATATGTGTATATTGTGTGATATAGAGAAGCAACTGGAACATCAACATCCAGATATTGCCGAAACTTCCAGGCATTAGCTTTGCGAATGACCTATGAGTAACCTAGATGGTCTCACTCAATTAATTGTTTTTGTCAGATTATGTTTGAATTACCTTATGAATATGAAATTGATTGTGTTGATTCCGAACAATTGATTGTCCGAGGAGCTCTATATTCGAGACTATATTAGAAGTGCTACTTGAATGTGAATGTGACTAAATATTTGTTCTCAACTTCAATGTTAAATGTCAGACTAAAAGTCCAATGACAAATGTGAATAAGAAAGAGTGTGAATGTGACTGAATGAGTGTAATCATTGAATTTATATGATGCATTTCATTATGTGAATGCATGAAAGATAATAGCAGTTGTGACCGGAGTCACCAGTAAAAGAGCTTAAAGCTCAGAACGTGATAAGAGCCTTGGCTTATTTGTGCATGTACCTAGTATCTATTAAAGGATATGGGACATTAATTGATACAGCTCAGTATCCACAAAGGGATATAAGCTAGTAAAAAGGCATTTGGTCACAACAAAGTAACAAATGAAACTGAATTATGTGCATTGCATTTACAATTGATATTTGTACTTTTGTATGAATGAAATGTTCGGTATAATTGTCCCGAAAGTGATATGTGATGCTTTATGCAAAAATTCAAAGATGTGAATTATATGTCTACATGTTTGATGTGTTGCATGAATTGAGTGAACCATCAATGATGGTTACCTCATCTGAGTTCGCAAAACTCACCCGAAATTGCACGTTGACATTTCTGGACTGAGGGAGGACTTTTACTACTGAGAGAACATACAAGAAGCGTAATTCTTGTACTTTTGTGAAGAAAATGGCTCACAGGTCGGTCAGATGAGATTGGAAGATTAGATAGATCTTTTTGTGTATTTCCTCTTTCATGTAGCTTATTTTGTAATAGGTTATGATGATATACATGTACGTTATTTGAAAGCTACAATGTATTACATTCGGATTTATAAAATGAAAAGGGGAAAATTTTGGTTTTAAATATTGTGACTGTTTTGATGATGCCTTATAAAAAAAATGATGCCATATTAAGTGAATATTGTGATTGAACGTAGCGCACTATTATCATAGGTTATGTACTGAAATGTTCTCGAGGTGTTCTAGTATATACCTCGTGGTAACGGGGCGTTATAATAAATGTCTAGTGCCATATATGACTGTATTTTTTAGTTTTTTTGTTCAATAAGGGGTAGATATCATAAAAATAAAGGAAACTCTGCCAAAATTTTTATAAATTCTAATTCACTTATAACATTTTATTCTTTTGCAGGAAAAGTCTATAGGCATAAGGTCTACACCCTGTTAGCTCTTTTTGTACACTCACACTAAGAAGCATGATGGTATGACATTCATCAACAGTCATTGTAGAGAACTCAACGTATGTGAAATTTATGGTTTAATATTAATGCTTAATAAATCACTTACTAATATAAGCATTGCTTTCTCATAGGACCAAATACAAGAAAGCATTGAACGACAGTCTCAGCAGTCTGAAGATGTTGATGAGACTCAAACCTATCTTCATGCAGTGGGTGGTAGGGACTGTCGAGGAAGGGTATTCGGCTTAGGTTCATTTGCGAATACATGTTATTCGCAATACTTCATATCCAGTATAGTAGCATCTAGTAGGAGGTCCACAATCAATGAAGTCCAAGAACTTCGGAGCATAGTGCAGACATTGGCAACTCAGTTGCAACAGTCGATAGATCAGTTGCAACAGTCGATGCAATACAGAGCTCAGCTCCGTAATAAGGTGGATGACTTAAAAGGTAAGGGTAGTACCTCATCGTACCAATCAGAGCATTCATCGTCTCTAAATTAACAATGTACTTTTGGTCATTTTATTAGAATTATGAAAACTTATTATGTACAACTTAATGTTTTTATTATCAATTAAGATATTTTCAACTTTATATCAGCGCTCAAATTCATGTTTAAAAAATTAAATGTACATTATTACGTTAATAGTTATTTAAATTATGCATCAATTATAACATCACGAAATAAAATTTATTGACGGTATTGACAGTACATTATTAAAAAAACTTATTTATTTACTGATAGACATCGACATTTTTGTCGGTAAAATTAAAACCATTACTGACAGAAGAAAATTGGTCGTTGGCAATCACAGACGGAATAACCACTTTTGTCGGTAAAGTTAGAACCATTACCGACAGATAAAGAATATCCGTTGGTAATGTTTGAACAAACTTACCGACAGACAACAGTAAGCCATCAGTAATTATAGACGGAATAACCAACTGTAAGCCGTTGGTAATCACAGATAGAACAACCAACTATAAGCTGTCGGTAATCACAGAAAGAATAACCAATCGTATGCCGTCGATAATCACAGATGGAATAACCAACCGTAAGTCGTTAGTAATCACAAATGGAATAACGAATCGTAGGCCATTGGTGATCACAGACGGAATGACCAGTTTTGTCTGTAAACTCACTGATGGAAAAAAACATCCGTCGGTAAATTTATTGATGATTTACGATTTTTTGCCGTCAGTAATGTTTGAATAATCTTACCGATAGAAAAATGTAAATCATCAATAAATTTATCAACGGAAGGCCATGTTCCATTGGTAAATATACTGACGGTCAACTACACAAGAATCCGTCGGTAAATTTACCAACGGGACATTAGTTTCCATCGGTAAATTTATCAATTGTACATTAGTTGTCCATCAGTACATTTGCCAACGGAACATGATCTTCCATCGGTAATTATTAGCTACGGTCATTTCTATGATGCCTTTGTACATCAGTAATGTCTGTCGCTAATCTTACTTACCAACGGAATGTTAATGTTTTCCGTCGGTAATGTCTGTCGTAAAACGACGTTTTTCTTGTAGTGAACTAAGAAGGTAAAGTAAATGTGGCAAAATAAAATGTAAATAATGGATAGCCCTTATAAAGGACAATAAAACAACCATAGTAAATATATGGGAGTAAAATACTAACACTCGATAACTTTCATTAAGTTAAAAAAAAATAGGTAAAGTAAATGAGTAAGAATAAAATGTCAACACTTGATAGTCTCTAGTGAGTGGACGAAACTATTAAAGTAAATATATGAAATTAAAATTTCACTGGATAGCTTCTAACAAGTGGACGAGATAGATTAAATAAATATATAAAAATAAAATATCAACATTGGGTAGCCTTTAGCCAGTTGATGAGGTTGATAAAATAAATACATGAAAATAAATTTTAACAATAAGTAGCAAGTTGATGAGGTCGATAAAGTAAATGCATGAAAATAAATTTTAACTCTAAGTAGCATCCAACAAGTCAAAAAAATAGGAAAATAAATGTGTGAAAATAAAATGTAATCATTAGATAACTTCCAACAATTTGACAATGTAGATAAGTAAATATGTTTAAATAATATGTTAGTTATGGATAATTTCCAATAGGCCAATAAAGAAACTGAAGTAAATGTGAAAAAATAAAATGTCAACATTGGATAGCCTTTAACAAACTAGGTAAAGCAAATATGAAAATAAAATTTTGACATTGGATAGCCTTTAGTAGGTCAAAAAATATGTAAAACATAAATGATTGACAAATGAATGGCATTGAGACCAATTTGTAGGTTTTAAGAAGATGTGGCTAGTAATAAGACCAAATTGGCAACTTCTAAAAAAAAAATAAAGATTTGGAAATAAGACCAACAACAAAATTTGGAAAGAATGAAACGCAATTGGCTTGTACATAGGATAATCCATAGAAAATTAAACAAAACATATTGCAAGAGCGACAAGTTGAGACATATTGTAAAAGCAATGGGCATTTAGCTACAAACCTATTACAATTTTCAAGTATAATTGAAACTTAGAACTATTAACTTCGAAGATGAAAATTGGATAAGGGGCCTAAAGTAGATTATAACTATTTAATGACAAATTTAGAGCAATTTCTAAGATTTTAAGACAAAAAAATTGAGATTTAAAGAACAAAAGGTAATTTTCATGCATTTAAAACAAAAGGAGGAGTCCTATGGTGATTTCTAAGGCTTAGTTCAAAGTCATTATAAATGGAAATGAGTTGGTATATACAAGTTTTAGACAAATTATTTTGAAATGTTGCTGCATAAATAAATAAAAATGATCGAGGAGAATTGGAAGATATTATCTCTTTCGTAATTACCTTTTTAATGAATAATTGAGGAAATTTTATCATTAATTCGAACACTAATATTATCTATTTAAACAAGTCAATCAAATTAAGATTATTAAAATTACTGTATTTTAATAATTTTGCATTTTTATAAATATCATTGAAGAAAAGAGTCTTCAACCTTCTAGAACTACTAAAATTCTCCCTAGTAAAATTTGTTGCTTTTCAAATGTTAATTATGTAAAGTATGTCTAATATTTGAACAATATATACAAACATTAAATTTGAAAATTTCTTTCACAAAAACAATGATAATTATTTGCATCATTTGAAATATTAAAGATGATAAAAAAAATGCTTGAAGTGATTAAGAATTTTTAAATTGAATTCTATAATTGATAAGTGAGATAAAAGGCCTTTCAATTATATTAAAAAAAAAGGATAAAGAGGTAAGTCAATTAAGCTGATAACGAGGAATTTCATTACTGAAGTCATCAAATCAATAAATCTTTGAAAAAGCTTTTTACTTACAAATTGGTTGACATTTATAATCCCAATAAAACAAAAGAAAATTAAGACCTTACAATTTAGTTTTTTTATTAGGTACTTTTGAAATTTGTTATTCCCTCATATAAAAGGTGATGTCTTCATTTGCTACATAGGATATTTCTTCATTTTTTTAATTTGATTAGGCCTCTGTTTACCACTTCTCAACTTATATCGATTTTTTTTCTTTTCTTCTTTAGTTTTATTTTGATTAGTTTGATATGATCTTTTATGGAAAATAAATTCAATTTCATGGAATAGGTATTAAATTTGGGAACAATCAATATTTAATCTACTCTAAGGAAAGAATTATGGCTTAATAACCAAATACAATTTGGCCTAAACGTAGTATAAATACCATATTATACCTAAGTTCACATCCTAATCCCCTACATTGCTGTTTGACACGTGGCGCAGGGTCCCTAACACTTGTCGTCCCCTCTTTGTAGAAGTGCGAGACATGGTTCACTCATTCACACATGTTTCCTTCAAATGCATCGTTTCCCCAAAAAGTCAAAATCTATGGTATGAATCTCTTCTAAAGGTCACTGATATTCCCATTTGAATCCACTAGAGTTCACTTATATTCTACATATTTAAGATGAGGGGGCTTAGGAGGGTCATGTATTCATATGAATCAAGTGAATCTCATTTCTCAATTCCTTATTTCACGATTTTAATCTTTTTGATGAAAAAATCTAACTTTTGCTTAGGTTATCGTCTTCTAATTTTCAATCTAGTGAGCTTTCTCTCTCTTTTATTTTTTATGAAATTTCTTTTTAAGAGTTTTATACTGTACATGCCCATTTAGATTTTTGTTCATGCTTTTACTTTTTTCTAAGTCATAGCTTGTTAGCTTTTAGACTTAATGAGTTGTGTTCTAACTTTTGTTCAAGTTGTCATATTCGAGTTGTTTATCTTAGTGATATTTGATATTGGAATTTTATACCATAGTTCACTAACATTATCGTCACAAAGAAAAATTAACCCTTTTCACTCTTTTTTTTCTTTCTTTTTTAAAAAAAAAGTGAATTGAAGAATTGATAACACCATGCTTGTAAGATTCAAGATTATACATGTAGAAGATAAAGGTAAAATTTTAAAATTATAATGCTAAGATAACCTTTGTTTTTTAACCAATGTTAACTAGGGGCCGTTTAATTTCACTTCTGTTTTTCTTTTGTGGTTTTTAGTTTGTTTTGTTTTTAGGTTCTATTTTTAATTAAAAATTAAAAATCTATTTGCTTGAAATTTCTAATATAAAAATTGGAAACAAAAACTTTTTTTATTGAGATTTGTAATAAAATTAAAAACAAAAACATATTTTATTTATCATCCTTTTTCTAACTTTGTAATGATACTCTTATGTTAATTATTTTTAATATAATATATTATGCTTTTAAAAGTAATTAATTCTCATTATAAACATAAATAAAATATATGCAAATTCATATAATTAGAGAAATTTTCACATTAATTGTAGGAATCAAACGAATCTTCTAATAAATTTACCATAAAACTATGGCTTTATTTCATCTTTTTCTTTACTTACCCGAAGAGTTTGCATGACTACCCTTTTGGCTATGAACGTGATCGGAGGTATTTTAGTGTATGACGACTCATTCAGCTATGTTAAGGCAATGCCTACCATGCTAAACATGTGATTTGTTTTTAAGTTTATGGAGATGAAAGAAAATAAAGGCTATTAAATTTATATATATCACATGACTTGCAACTTTAACAAAGATATTAATTGTCACTTTTAAAATTTTACCTATAATTACAAAATTCAGTAAAGTTTAAATTTTTTAATAATAAACCCTTTTTTCAATGACAAATTGACAAGTACAATATTAAGTATTTGTTTACTAGTATCAGTACATAATTAGCAGTAATATCACTTGTTTTCTTTAAATACCAAAAAGTTCTCTTTCCTTGCCAAGTACCATATGAACTTGACCTTTAGGAGTAAATTTCGATGAAACAGAAGCAGTTCCATGAGGTAGCTGCTATAATGCTTCAACAAGAGACCAATCAACTATTTTGATATTTTGTAAATGCTTATATCCACCCACTTCTCTTGTCATCTCTTTCTTGATTCCTGAGAATTTTTAAACAAGCAGAACTAAGGATAACTTGTAGATCCTTCTATAAGGAACAAAAAAACCTAGTTTAGAGTACTTAAAAAATCATTAACATGAATGGTCGAAAAGATTGACCTTTAGTTCCAAAAACAACAATCCCCACCTTATCCTGTTTACCTTAGATCATCCGCATGTAAAACAACAATGCAATTAAGGAAAGTAATTAGTGGAAAGTTGTTTTCAAATACTGCACAATAACCAAATTATCAAAATTGAAAACTTGAATATTCAAGCGAATGAATAAAAAAAGGCGCATACACATAAAGAAAAAAAGAAAACCGAAATATATTAGTAGAAAAGCTTGGGGGAATACCTTCTTTTGTATAAGGATGGAGCATAATTTTTCAACCTTAGGCAGGGTGTCGTGCATAGAGGGACTAGCATCAACTAACAACATTAAACCTTCCCATTCCAATAGACACAAAAGCTTCACGTTAATTTCTTACCTCCTAGGAAAAAACATAAAGGAACATGAAGAGAAAATAATTCAAGCAAGTTCAAAGTAGTTAAAGATTTTCAAACAAAGAGTAAAGTGAAGTTGGTTTTAACATTTAATTGAAAACCAACAAGCAGAAATGAACTAAACGGTTGGAAAAAAGAGAAAGAGTCAGTACAGGCTATCCCGATTTTAAGCCATTGGAGTGCGAGTATAGGACAAAAGGAAGAAGAGAGCAGAATAGAACATAAGTGCATGATCAACTGCTAGTATTGCTTATTCCTCATCCTGCTACTTGGCTTCTTTTGGCTCTCTGTAGAAGAACAGATCCACCTATAAATGGAAAGTAAATCAGTGGAATGGAATTTATTACCTTGTATGTGTGAGCTAGTATGTTAGAGTTAGGTGTTTGGAAGATTATACAGCACTTAGAATAAGATACGAATATTTTTTAAATTCTCAGGATGAACCCTCAAAGGAAGGTTTTGATCCTGCCCAAGCCTATCGGCTGTACTACAATGATTCTTACAATTTTCCCCGAATGCCTCTCCCTCTCATTTCTGTTTCCTTAATACCAACATTCTCTGACTCTCTAACAACTTTGCCACGCTGGCCTAACAGACTATTATCATTAACAACTTATGCCACCTCAATTCTTATTCCTATGAGTATAAACCAACCAGGGTCTCTGGGCTGATTTACTTGCCTCTGTGCTATCAATACCCCCTTCTTAACACAAACCTTGTCCACAAGGTTGTTGTCTAGAAATTGGCCACGAAAATCCACACAAGAGATCCAAGCGGCCTCATCCTTAGGTTTGTCCTGCCACTGTATGAGCAATTGATGGCAGGGATCTGCATGGGGTCCAAATGCCTTTGACTCCAGCACCTAAACTGGGATAAAATGGTCTTCTTCTGCACCAAATATGCAGGCAGCTTATGGGATACAGCATAGGATCCAGCAACTCGTTTCAGCTGTGAAATATGGAAGACATTGTTCACTTTCCAATTCGGTGGCAATTCCAAGCAATGAACCAATTTAATGAGTTTTTGCAAAACTCAAAAAGGGCCAAAATATCCAGGGCCTAGTTTGCTGTAAACCCTCTATGTTACTGACCTTGGCAATGTGGTCTAATCTTCAAAAACACCATATTAGCCTCCTGGTACTCCACGTCCCTACGATGCTTGTTAGCTTAAGTAGTGTAACACTCCACTCCCGCTGGACCCGAACCCGATATCGATGGTGATATCCGAGTCCGTGTCTCGCGAGGGTCGTGTGCCACATCACTAAACAATCAAAAGTCGGTATTTTTTTTAAACACAAACATAAAGTACAGAAAAATAACCAAAACGGTCCACTTTGTTTTATAACCATTTGATCCAAAACATCTCCCGTGTGCCAATTTCCATGATTCGACCCCTTTGTATGGAAACGAGATATTACAAGTAGACATGCATTGCTGTTCTTTCTATAAGTTATACCGCAACTGGCGGATGATTTCTGCCCGGGATTGGTGCTCCTCCGCCACTGCTGCCACCCTAAACTCACCCGGTAGAAGCTGCAACAGGTGTAGAGGAACCCTGTCATAGACCAACTCGAAACCGGTATTGTAGAAGTTTTCTGCCCAATGCAGCCATTTACCCCACTCCTTGGGTTGCTCCCAAGTGAAGCAATGTAAATACATCTCCACACAACGGTTTAGTACCTCTGTTGACCGTCAGTTTCTGGGTGGTAAGTTGTACTTTTGTTCAGCTTAGTGCCCATACCTCAAAAAAAATTTCACTAAAAGCAACTCATAAACAATGGGTCCCTATCACTTACAATCGACCGAGGAACCCCGTGGAGGCGAACAACCTCCCTTGTGAATAATTCTGCTACAGATTTAGCAGTGTTAGGGTGTCAAAGCCCTAGGAAATGCCCGTATTTGCTCAACTGATCCACTACCACCAAGATGCAGTCGAACCCTTTAGAACGAGGCAGTGCAGTAATGAAATCAAGGGATATGTCTTCCCAAATCTGCTCCGGCACTGGTAATGGATGTAGCAAACCAGCAGGAGAAATGGTCTCATACTTATTCTTCTGACAAACTAAGCATTCGGCCACAAATTTCTGCACCCTACGCATCATCCCTGGCCAGTAAAGCAAAGTAGCGATCCTTTTATAAGTTCGGTAGGACCCAGAATGTCCTCCTTGTGGAGAGGCATGGAACTCTTTAATCAACTGGGGTATCCAAGCAGAGTTTGCTGGTAGAACCAATCGCCCATTATAATATAACTTGCCATGTATCAACCGATACTTAGGATGGCTCTGTGGATTCTGTTGTACTTGCCGCACCAGTTTCTGTATGTGAGTATCTTGTGCCATTTCGGACTCTAACTCTCCCCACTACGCCCATACTGGAATGGATATTGCTGCCATCTCCAACTCTTCAAATTGTCTAGATAAAGCATCCACCACTTTATTGGTTGCTCCTGACTTGTATTCTATAGAAAAGTCATACCTAAGCAACTTGGCCACCTAATTCTGCTGAGCTGGTATGGTTATTTGCTGTTACAAGAGGTGTCGAAGGCTCTTATGGTCAGTCCTCACCACAAACTTTTTTCCCACTAGGTACGGCCTCCAGTGCCGAATGGACATGACCAAGGCCATTAGCTCCTTCTCATAAGTCGGTATGACAAGGTTCCTTCCTACAATGGCCTTACTGCAACAACACCGCTCCTGCTGCAACAACACCGCCCCAATTCCATTTCCTGAAGCGTCGCTCTCCACAACAAATTCTTTAGAGAAATCTGACATAGCCAATATCGGAGTAGATGTTACTGCTTGTTGTAAGGCTTCAAATGCTTGTTATGCTTCTGGGTTCCATTTAAATTTCCCCACTGAATCCTTATGCAACAATGCTGTCAAAGGGGTTGCTAATTGCCCGTATCCTTTTATGAATCTTCGGTAGTACCCTGTCAAACCCAAGAATCCACGTACTGCCTTCACCGAAGTCGGACAGGGCCACTGCAAAGCACTGGACACCTTGGCCGGGTCCATGGATACATCGTGCTTAGAAACTATATGCCCCAAATACTCAATAGCAACCTGACTGAACTGACACTTTTTTTGATTCGCCACAAAGGCATTTTCAGCTAATATCCGCAGCACCACATCCATATGTTTCAAGTGATCCCCCCATCTGCTACTGTAAATGAGTATGTCGTCAAAAATGACTAGGACGTACCTTCGTAATAGTGGCCAGAACAAGTTGTTCATAACTGCCTGAAATGTTACCGGGGCATTAGTGAGCCCAAATGGCATAACCCAGAACTCATAATGCCCAGAATGGGTATGGAAGGCTGTCTGTGGCACATCTTCTTCTCGCACTCGGATTTGATGTTAGCCGGACCTCAAATCGACCTTAGAGAAGTAGATAGCTCCATGAAGTTCATCTAATAATTCCTGAATGACCGGAATTGGATACTTGTCCAGAATTGTGACACTATTTAACTCACAGTAGTCCACGCAGAAATGCCAGCTTCCATCCTTCTTCTTGACTAAGAGGATTGGACTAGAGAATGGGCTCACACTCGGCTGGATTACTCCGGCTGCTAACATGTCTGCCACTTGATGCTCTATCTCATCTTTCTGGACATGTCCATATTGGTAGGGACGGACACTCACTGCCCTAACGTCAAACTGAAGATTAATCTAGTGATCATTCTGTCTTGACGGTGGTAACCCCTTAGGCTCCCCGAAAACTGCATCCCTTTTGGACAGAACCTGCTGCATTTCAAGCTGACGCTCTGCATCCTCCAGAACCTGCTACTCCATCGGCTCCTCTCGTGTAACTTCCCAGATCAAGGCTCTGAATTGCACCTCTGATAAATGGCACAGTGACTGAAAGGCGATGGTCGCACTTCTCAACGAACGATCCCTGCAGATCTTGACCACCTTTTCCCCTACGGTGTACTACATTGTCATCTTCGCCCAATTCACCTTCACCTCCCCTAACGTTTGTAACCAAGACACACCCAATGTGGTCAATACCCCCTAAAGGAAAAAGGTAGCAGTTGACGAAAATGTCAACCCTTGGAAGTCCCACTTGGACATTCCGATAAACACCCTCTGTCTCCTTACGCTGCCCCTTGCCCCGCGGGCCCCCCCCCC
>JANZXR010110865.1:0-36401 GCA_027575705.1 Erythroxylum echinodendron
TTTCCTTGCTTTGGTGTCTCCTTCTCCCCTTCTAGGTTCTTCTACGACTTTCTCCTTATTTTCTTCCTTAACCCTCACGATTCTTCTCTTCTTTTGTCTTATTATCTTAAGACAACTTTTTGAATTTCCACTCTTTGCCCTTCTTTATTCATGAAATTCCTACTTACTCCTTTTACTTTATACCACCTTACCAAAATCCACAATATACCATATTAACTCCAAAAATTTCTAATTCATAAATTCTAATTTATTTTCATGCTTAATAATCTAATAAAATAATTAAAAAAGTAAAATTTAAATAACAATTCCAAAAAAAACGGGATCCAACAATTATGATCCAATTCTTAACAGTAGGAGGAAATTATGGAGCTTCCAAGCAAGCTCGAATGAATTGCCAGTTCACAATGTCAAAAGCTTTGTAAAAATCTATTTTTCAAAATTAAAATTTGATATTTCTCCCTTAGCTATTTTCTTTTTGAAGTTCCTGTATAAGAATGATAGTATCCCCTATGGATCTTCCAACAATGAAGTCTCTTTGAGCTAGGTTTACCACATCCTTTAAGACCAATTTTAATCTATTAGCTAGAAGTTTGGCAATTACTTTGTAAATTGTGTTGCAGTAGGAAATTGGCCTATAATCCACAAGAAAGGAGGGATTAGGGTTCTTTGGAATTGGATAAATGTGGGGATGATTTAATTCCCTTGACATTTTATAAGAAGAGAAGCATTCTTTGACTATTTGAGAGAATAATGTGCCTATAATCTCCCAGGAGTTTTGAAACAATCAAGCAATGAACCTATATGGTCTGGGTTCCTTTAAGGGAAGCAAGTTGAAGAGGGCCTTTTTGATTTTATTATTAGTAAATGGAGCAATAAGAGAGTTCTTGACATTTTAACAGGAGGACCAATCAAAAAATCATTTGATGTTAAAGCCTTGGTAAGTATCATTTGAAGGGCCCATCAGTGACATGAAGAAATTTCTGGTGAGTTTCAATAAAGAGGGATAATTTAAATAGGAGTTGCCACTATTATCTCTAAGCTTCACCAGCTTATTGACAGTTCTTCTTGCTAAAACAAAAGCATGAAAAAAATTTGTGTTTAAGTTTCCATCTTTTAAACAATCAGCTCTAGCTTTTTGTTTCAAGATTGAATTATGCAACCTGGGAGCCTCCTAATGCTCTCCGATTCTTTGTGCTTCAATAGTCTTTAGTTTGTTGTTGTTGGGATGGTTGTAATAGTTAATCTGAGCCTCTCTAAGCTTATATTTAGTCTCCATAATCTACCTGGTATTAGTATTAATAAAGAACTTGAGAGCATGTTATACGTTTTTTAATTTTTGCATCAGCCGAAAGGATTTGTATCCCTATACATTGTCTCTAACATGTGCTCACTATATTAGAGAAATCATATTGTTGTGTTAGTACATTTAAAAATCTTATAGGTGCTCCCTTATATCACAATGCATTAGAAATCTGAATCAGAATAAAATAGTGGTCTAAAAAGGAGTTTTCACTAAAATGCGCAAAAGATTGAGGATAAATATTTAACTAGGCTAAATTGACTAGTGCTTAATCAAGTCTTTTCCTTACCAGCATATGTCCTTGTTGCTTGTTACCAGAATAAAATAGTGTTCAATCAAAATATCATCCAAAATTTAAATATCCAAAATATCATTTAAAGATCCATAATATAATTAAATTCAAACATTCATAAAAAATCCAATAAATTCATAAATTTAAATCCTAACAAAATTTAAAAAGCCACTTCTTCCCCTCTTTGATACCAAAACATAACAAAATTTGAAACAATCAAGAGCGAGGAGGAGGTAAAGAAAAATTTCCTTACCTAAAAGACAACATAAAGTCAAAATTTACCAATACTCCACAATAGAGTTGCTCATCCATATATCCTTAAGGTTATGTAAACCTTGATTGTATAGAATGGTCCAATCACCAAGAATATTCACTATCCCATCAAGATAATCCTCAATAGCTTCTTCCTTATTACTACTATCATCCACATCATATGCTGTGTTAAAGGTAGCATCAGTAACCCAAGAGTTACCAATATAAGTCTTTTCTTATTAGATATAATTTTTCTTTAAACATCACATCAAAAGGCCATAGTTTAAAGATTTTTTTAATGAAATCTTGATGAATTTTATAGGTGAAACTATTTGAATATAGTGGAATATAAAAATGTTGTAATATTAGGGATAGAATCATGCTATATGTACTTGAAGTAGTAAAAGTCCTAACATATTGAAACTGTGCCACCATTGTAAAAATGAGATGTCCAAGATTGATATTATTCTTACCAATGATAGTAGAGAGAAATTATATATCACTGTATTAAAGGTCACTGATATGAAAATCACGAGGGAGAAAATGAAAGTGATAAAGAATTGATGGAATTTGGTAACTGTATTAAGGTCTTTGGCTCTCTTAGGTTTGGCCTCAATAAAAAATTAGGATCATGAAGAACTAAATGAATTTATTCCTTTGGTAAGAAGGAGATTTAATTCTAATCAAACAATATGTGAAAATATATTCGTTGTAATAATTCAAAATTCCTAGAATATCATAAGTCAAGGAGTAAGCTTGACCACTTGGGTATGGATATGTAAAATAATATAAAGATCTTGTTCAATCATATAATCTTGAAAGTTGCAATAAAACAATTGAAAATTGGTTGGATAAACCAAAAGGTTAAGCCAAAGTAAGGCTTCCAAACCTTATCGAGTGAAGTATTAAACATAACATTTATATTTGAAATATTTAAGAGATGAGTCTAAAGTAAACTTATTATCCATGAAACTATGATGCTTTTACTTGCTAAACTCATTGAGATCAACAATAAAGGAATCAACTTTTGGTTTAGAATGGGTGATGAGATAGGTGACATACCCTAATGGTGCTATCAGAAAGACAATTAAATATTTTAGGGGTCATAGAAACTATTGTTTAGTGAAGGGTAAAATCAAGCATAAAACCTGCATATACCAAAAATAACTTATTGATCGAAACTAATCCTTTATGAACTCAAAAACCCTTGCCGATGAAAAATTGATAATGAATATTAATAAATAAAGAATATATATTTTAAAAGACTTACCACACCCTAAATAAACTTAAAAGATCGAACGCGAGTGCTTGCAAGAATATTTGAAATCCTAGAATGGTGTTTAAATGGATTTAACGATAGAAAATTAAATATATTTTAAAGACTTTTAAAAATTAAAATCCTGAAAAAGAAAACGAGTTCAAAAGAGTATTAAAGGTTGCTATAAAGGGAGTTTTGGAGGTTAACAAGTGAAGATGGGCATGATTTTTAAGAAAAAGAGAGAGTAAGTCTTATAAAATTTTGATTAGCAAAACAACAGTTCTAAATATCTAGTTTAGTTAATCAAATAAACACAATGTATGTCCCCTATTCATGTTTTTCCTTAACTTCAACCAAAACCTTGGAAATAGTTTAGTGGTCAAAAAAATATTTCACAACTAAAAGGAATATGCACCTACCATTCTAATTTTCCTTTAAATTAATTTAAAATGGTCGTCAATAAGTTTCTGAAGATATTTGCTAATTTTTTTAACTTATCAATGGAGTCTACTTGTATATCCTTATTTTAAATGTTCTACTTGTATATCCTTATTTTAAATGATCTCTAAAAAATGACACCTAATTTTTATATGCTTATTCATAAAGTGTTAATTGGGTTCTTAGTTAAACAAATATCACTCGTGTTATGACACCTTAAAGTAATGCTAATTAGGTTGTCCTTAAAAGGATAAGTTATTATCTAATCTAAAGAAGTTGAGCTTAAAAATTACTTAAGGCTATATATTTAAATTTTATTATGAAAAGGGAAACAAAATTTTTGCTTCTTTCTAAACTAAGAAATAAGATAATGTAATAAGAATTGACAAGTTCTTATTGTACTTTTAATAGGCTACTTATAAAATCTGCATTTAAATATCTTGTAAGTTTTTTAGTTTTCTAACTTAGGATACCAAAGTCTTAGTGAAGTATCTTCTTTCATATATCTTAAAATCTTCTTAACAACCAACTAGTTTGAAATCTAGCATATATAAGTATAATAAACAAAATATCTAATCTACTAGTAATAAGATATGATAGGTTATCAATTGTACCTCGACAAGTCTTCTCATCCATTTTTTTACCTTCTTCATCCTTATGTAATTTTGTTTTCATATTAGAATGCCTAATTGTTTTTTTAATCCATTTTGAATTTCTTTAGTAAATCATTAGTATACTTTGCTTGATTGATGAATGTGCCTCCTTTTGTTTGTTTTATTTTAAGTCTAAGGAAGAAATTGAGTTCTCTTATCATGGTTATCTCAAATTTCTTGCTCATAATATTAACAAACTATTTACATGAGGGTTCTTAATAGCAATAAAGATAATATCATCTAAATATAATATTTTGCAAATAAATAAAAAAATTTCTCTCTGAATAAACAAGTCACTATCAACTTTATCATTAGAGAAGTTGTTTTCCATAAGGAATGTGATGAGTCTATTATACCAAGTTGTTAAAGCTTTATTGAGGCCATACAAGGCTTCTGATAATTTATATACATGATTAGGAAACTCTTAATTCTCAAAATTGTATTGTTATTTAATATAGATTCCATTTTATATATAACCGTTTAATAATTCAATTTTCACATCCATATGATATAAATTCAAATTTATGGAACATGCACATACAAGTAGGATTCTAATGGCTTTTAACCTTTCTATGGGCGCATAAATTTCATCATAATCTATTTTTTCTTCTTGATTATAAACTTTTTAATTAATTTAAAGGTTTAATAACTAATGTCCAAAGTTTACTCCTCTCTAATTGATTTAATTCTTCTTGTATATCTAAAACCATATTGTCCTCTCCTAAAGCTTAGTATAAGGTTTTGGATTCTAATTATGAAATGAATGTAATGTTAGATAAATTTTTATAATTTGATCGAGTTGTTTCCCATATGATATATCTTTATGAATTTTCTCCAATGAATGGATCTTTGCGTATTTACAAATATCTGGGAAGCTATTTTCTTCTTCTTCTTCACTTGGTTTAACAAGTTGACCTTCTTTTGATTCATCATCAAGGTATTAATTCTCTTTTCGTGATCATCCATTTTTGCACTTTCATTTACAATATCCTTGCATCATAGTCATCACCATCTATATATTCTCTCAAAAGCAATTCATTAATTTCACCACATATAATATGCATAGATTCCTCTATGGCTTGTTTTCTCTTATTAAAGACTTTATATGCCTCACTAGTCAAAAATAGCCTTAAAAGAATCCTTTATCTAATCTTGCTTAAAAATTTCTTAGGATATCACTAATATTATAGATGTAGAATGTACAGCTAAAAACTCTAAGGTAATTGATTTTAGGAACTCTACTATCATAAGGGGTTTTATTAAAAAAAAGGTATAATGTAAACCCTATTAACTATGTAATATATGGTTGACATAAACTTGTCCTAAAAATAATTAAGGAGGATTTATAGTTCTAACAGAATATTGGTTCCCTAACTTTTACTTCCTGCCTTCTAAAGTCTTTCTATCTTCAATAAAACTTCTTAAAAATTCTCTTTTTCGTACTTCCACTTTTACCTTTCTTAGATTATGGCTGATAGCCTTTTTTATAGAGGGATGGAAATTATATTATTTAAGTACCTTTCCACCGGCTTCCTTCTTACTTTTCCACTAGCATTTTTCTCCCATAAGCTTTTGGTCCCTTGTCCCCTCCAAATCCTGGAGTTACTCGCAACGCTCAGTAGAATGGTTCCCCAACCACCCTAAACATCACACTTTCCATAACTTGTTTCTATAACTCTTAGTTTAGCTATAAGAAGGTAGTTAGTAAATGCTCCAATGCTCCCTTACTTTATTATTAACCATCTAACTTAGAGGGTTGATGTTTGTTACTTCTGACCTTAAAAGTGCTGAAGGAGGGAGCAAAAAGTTACTTAACAACTTTGGTTTCTTTTCCTTAGGAAGCACCCCCATTTTCCATTAATCAACAATTAAGCTTATAAATAATGGAAAGGAAGGCGTTTGAGTGAAGTTATACTTTTAAAGGATAACATTATCTTTTTTAAATTCTCATTTGATTTTGGTATAAAGGAGGTTTTAGAAGCGAGTCTTTGGCACCTTAAAAATCTCCCTTTTTTTTACAACCATGGAAGCCTAGTATAAGTTTGGAAAATATTAAGCAGGAGAATGTCCCTATATAGATTAATATATGCAATATGCCACTAAAGTATTGGTTTACAAAAGGGTAGAGTCTCCTATCTAGTTACTTTGGAAAACCTATTTATATGGATGAAAAATAGCAATGAGAAGATTTCCCCTAGTAACCTTAATGCTATTTTTATTTTTTAAACAAGTATTTTGGAGATAATTTTATAAAGGAGATTACCAGAAGTTATAAGTCTATATTCTTTAAGGGAGTTATGATTAAGTACCTTTATAACCAATCAAACATTGGTCTTACTAAACTCCTTGAGAAATTTACTAGTGTTGAAGAATTCGTTTACAACAAAGATGGTCCAGGCAAGAAACAACCATTTAATCTATCTAACCCTAGGGTCTTATTAGAATTAAGGCTCATTAAATCCTCCTCTATGTCCCCATCATTGGTTGGCTTCATCGACTCTTCCATATGAGTATCATTGAGTAATGTTAGCAAGAAATTGTTTAATATTTGAATTGAAGTTGTGCTATAGTTAGTGGACTCCAAGGTACCTTAAAAGTAGTTACACAATTCTTCCTTGGGCTCCTATTGAACCCAAATCTATTTCCAACATTTATACATAAGCTAGAAATCTTATTATATTTCCTTTTTATAAGTATCATCATATAAAAGTACACAGAGTGCATATCCCTATCACACAACTAGTTGACTCTAGCCTTCTATTCAAGTAAGGAGTTTTTAGCCTTTAATGCATGGATTTATTGTTTCAAACGCTCCTTCACTTGTTTAATTGTTTTTGTTTAAAGGGTCTTTATAAAGCTCTTCTAACGTAAGGCTTAAATGATGTGTCTTCGTATTGATATCTGGATGGTTATTCCTGATAACATCTTAGTGAAGTACTTTATGGTTACTTGTTATTCTTTATAACTTCCTTAGACATTTGAATTCCTAAAGCCCTTCAAACTCCATTTCCATCACTTCTCTAACAATATCCTAGAACCCATTTAACTTTGCAATGTAGTTAAAGAATCTAAAGAAGTGATTCTTTTTTATGTGTCTCCCAAATTGTTGAAAATAACCTTACTTTCGTAGAATTCTTGTAGCTGTAGTTGCTTTACTAATACCCTAAGAAGTTTCCTTTTTAAGAACCACTTACTATGCTACTTGATGTTCCAATTATATTTCTTTAAATTGTATATAATATTTTTCACTCCACTGTTATTCAAGCAAGCTTTGAAATCATTTTATGGACCATTTGTTCCCAAACCTCCTTGCATTTCAGTTGCTAAAAGGTTACAATTAAGTCCCCAAGAAGAACCCAAAGGACATTCATAACTAAACATAGTTATTCCATGTCCCTACACAAATTGGTTGTTTGAAATGCTAAATTGGTCGCATGGACAAAACTAATACATATCATCCTTTTGCACTATCTAAGTTTTGTAAAGAGGTGAATAAATTGTTCATTTAAGATTGAGTTAGTGATCTAAATCTTCTCTAAATCATATTCTACCACTATCCTTCCATTATTATGGGATCTATGCTTCGTGATCATTGACCATCTAATTTGGAAAAAAAAACATCTTGTACTTTTCTTCTTTCAACTTAGTCTCCAAAAGGCCTACTATGATAGGCTTTATTATTTGTATATAATCATATACAAATTTCCACTTATTGGGGTTGTTTAGAACCATATCATTTCAAGCTACAATTTTCAATTAGGCCCATTAAAGGTTCTAGTTCCTTTTACTCTAGTTTTAGCTTTCCCACCTAAACTTTTTAGCTTTAATGTGAGATTGTTTATTTCATTTTCCTTTTGAATTTACATTGATGCATTCTTGATTTCCATATGGGCTTATTTACATTTCCCATGATTTTTTTAAATTAACATAATGTATTAAAGGATACTAAAGAAGATTAAAAATAGTTCTTTAGGAAAGTCCCATACATTAGTATAGAGATTTGAGAACAATCTCTCTACCATAATAAAAAAAATACAATCATTTAAGAGGCTAGCCATTTAAGCTTCTATAAAGTCAATTGATTTTGTTTTTAAGAAAAGGGCTCTTTGATGTTTTATAATATAACATATGTTGTCTCTTTTATAGTTGTAAATTTGTTTTTGAATTTGTTATTATTCTTTTGGTCCCCAATCCCTTTGATACAAGTCCCCAAAGCAATAATATGTCTCTAAAGTGTCCCTATGAATACAAAAATGATCCATTAGCCATTGAATGGTTTCTGAAATTGAATTCCCTATGAGGTCCCATTGATAATATCTTTTAATCTCTTTCTAAACACCTAAAGCAAAGTGGCAGGCAAAAACAAGTGGTCCTTACCTTTAGTACATTCCCTGCATAAGGAACAACTCTTATCCATTACAAAAATTGTAACTTGTCTATTATGCTTAACTTATTTTTCATAATTAGAAACAGTAGAAATGAGTTTTTAAGAATCATAAACTTATTCTATACAATATTATGCCAATACACTTTAGTACCAAAGATTCACATCAGTCTCTTAGAAACTGGCTTTGCTTTCCAAAAGAAGGTGTAAGATCTAAAGATATATGGTAAATAGGGAGGTTTGTATCTAAAAAATACTTGAGGTAGAGTCCAATTGTTATTCTCTATCAGCTTATATACCTTAAAATCCAAAGTATCAAGTGTTTTAGCCATTGAGACTACAATATGTTACACCAACTTTCTAATTATCATACCAAATAGATGATTTTTCACCATTCCCCAATTGACAAATAAATCACATTCAACATTGTCTCTAAGCTGCAGGATTTATCCAAGACATATCTAAGACACTAAGAGTGTGAGGAGCTTTTTTGCACCTTCCAAATGCATATGCTTTCAAGAAATAAATATGCAACCATTTCATCTAAAGAGATATTTTATCCTCTATATTCTACTATAGTATTTTTAGAATCAAGGTTATATTAGTTGCCATAATATCATTCACTCCCTTACCACCTTCTTTTAGAGAACAAATATTTGGCCATTTGACTTTAGCAAGACCATCTATGCCAGCATGGTGACTCAATAGAAAGTTTTTGAACAATCTTTCTAATAGTTTGATAAGTTTTTCTGAAAGAAAAGTGTGAGAACTCCAATAGATGTGGAATGACAAGAGAACATATTTGATTAATTGAAGTTTTCTGGCGTATGAAAGTGATTTGTTTACGTAAGATTTGAGTCTTTTTTGAACCTTGTCAATAAAAGGAAAGCATCCAGTGAAATTCAGCCTTTTAGTGGAAATAGGAAGGCCTAAATACAACAACGGAGGAAGATTTCTACTTATGTCAGTGATTTTCGATCTGTATGATTCCATACTCGAGGCTACATTAAAGATCATGAAGTGACTCTTTTTGATGTTCAATTCCAATCCTAAAACTCTTTTGAAGAGCTTAAGGGATTCCATAAGAATTTGAATTGAAGCTAAATGTTCTTTACAAAACAAGAGTAAATTGTCTAAAAAACACATATTTGTCAAGGAAACTTTTCTACACCTGGAATGAAAATTGAAGTTAATATACAGGCTAACATTGTGTTTAATAAGAGAATTTAAAGTTTCCATACATAAAATGAAGAGTCATAGAGATATAGGGTCTCCCTATATTATTTCTCTAGCCCTTTTGAATAACTTAAAAGGACTTCCATTCACTAATACACAATAAAAAGTAGTAGAGATACATTCTTTAATCTAAAGGTTGAATTGTCTAGGGAATCCAAAAACTTCCAGCTAGTGAAACAAGAAATCCCAATTGACACAATCAAAAGCTTTATTAAAATCAACTTTGATAGAGCAAATTAGTAGGGGTGCAACTTCTTGAGTCTCCTTTGTGGAGCTCCTAAACTAACAAAAATTATCGCCAATCTATCTATTTTCAATGAAAGCACCTTAATTGTCACTAATGAGAGAATTGACAGCTTTCTTTAATTATATAGCAATCAATTTTGATATGAATTTATAAAGAAAATTTGTGCAAGAAATAGGTTTATAATCACTGACTGAAGCTGGGTTAGATAGCTTAGGAATTAAACAGATAAATGTTTTATTCTTCTCCTTCAAAAGTTATAAGTTTTGAAGAACTCATGAGTAGCTTATAAGATCATTTTACTAACTACATCCCAAGACTTCTGAAAGAAAAAGCCACTCAATCCATCAGGCCTTAGGGTATTTAATCCATCTAACATGAAGATAGTGTCAACTATGTCCTTTTCTTTGACTGGTTTAATCAATAAAGAGGAAGTCTCTTTAGAAATTGTTTTAGAGATGAAGTTACCTAATAATAAAGAGGAGTCAGAAGCTTTGGCAATTCTCGACATCTTGGAAAAGAAATTTGTGGCTTTAAGAAGGACTAAACTCTGATCTTACAAAACAACAATATCTCTTGAAACAATCGAACAAATTTTGTTTATATTTTTCCTTACTAACACAGAATTTCAAAAAAAGTTAGCATATTGATCACCGTCCTTAAGCCATGTAATCTTAGATTTCGATTTGATAAGGGAAAAATGGTTACGCACAGCCTGAAGATAATTATCCAACAGACATTTTTCCTTACTCAAGAGACCTGTATTATTAATAATTAAAGCCAGAAGTTTTTGAACATCATACAACCTTACTTTATCCACTTCCACCACATTTTTGTATTGTTCCCATGTATTTACTCAATTGGATAAGTTTCTCCTTAACTGCTTTAAGTTTTTGAACACAACAACATTGTTTGGATCCAGAGACAGACTGATCAACATCTTTTCTACAAGCTTCCAAGAAACCATTATGATGAGTTAAGAAGTTGTTGAATTTGAATGGATAATTTCTAACATAATAGGAGAGAAAAACAAACAACCTTATAGGTGTGTGGTCAAATAATAAGGGGTCTATGAAGTTAGTTATACTATTAGGGAACTTAGATAACTAATAAGAATTTACAAGTAACTTGTTTTCTTTTCTTACAAACCAATTAGAGCCCTGCTTATTACTTCATATATAAAAGTGGCCTTTTGACTCAGTTACCCTTTAGATAATCAACACAATTCAATAAGTCCTCTATAAAATTTCTCAGACAACACTTACCTTAAGCTTCATCTTTATTTAAAGTAGAGTTTAAATCTCTATAGATTATCCAAGGCAATTTACAATTGATTCCCAAATTCCTATGTTTGTTCCATAAGTCATTCCTTTGGAATGCAAAGTTACTAGTATAAACTACTTTAAGTAAGATAACCACTTTCTCAATCTTAAGGGATATCTTTAAATGCATCATTTGATCTGAAGTCCTCAAAACCTCCACCTCTATTCTGTCTGAATTATAACAAATGATAATTTTATCTAGAATATGTTGAGATGATTAGAGACAAAACTCCATTGCTACCCTAAAATATCAATCTTCTTAATATTCTCCATCTTTATTTTTGTTTCTAAAAGAACAAGTAATAGAGACTTTTCCTTAAAAACCCTTAAAGCAAGCTACTTTTTAGGGCAATTTAAACCTCTAACATTCCACAATATAAAGGACATTTAGTGCTTTTTTCCTTTGGAGCAAGAACCCTTGCTCCTTTGAGATTTTCTTCTATTTGTTACAACCTAAAAAGAATTCTTACCGATCTATGTGGTGATTTGTAAATAGTTACTAGCCTCTCTTAGTACATTGTGATCTTAAAGAGCAAAAATTAAACAAGTTTTAGCCTCCTTAAGCTCATTTTTATCAGATAAACATGCCTTTTCTATGGACTTAGAGGCATCAATTTTTTTGGGAGGAACTACTGATATATCAGGAGTCACATCATGCTTCATAGAACTAGGTTATAAAGAAATATCAAAATCGTATAAGGAAATACCATAATTAAGAACCTTTTGACGTAGTTTAGGTAAATTTGGAACTAGAAAAACTTTATTTAGTGAAGGATTCTCATTCAAAATGAATGAATCTACCCCAGATTTCCTTGAGCTTGGAATAAATTTAGTAGATTAGTAATCCCATTCACTGCAACAGAATTTGTGAGCTATATGTAATTCTTCTTGGAAAAGTTCCCAATAGATTCTAATCAAGAAATTTCTTCTTTTTGGCTTTAAAACCTCATTAGTTTTAAACTAGGAGCTTTCCATCCATAAGTTATTTTGACACTATCTTCCATAAGCTCCATATTATCATTAAACTTTATTATAGTAACTTCATCAGGTAAGTCTGCAAGTGCCTCCACAACTATGCAAATTCTTGCAAAATTAATCCTTTTGGTCTCGGCAGTAACTTGTTTAAGACACAAAGATCTTCCAATTGAGCTAGCAAGGTAGTTAAGACATTTACTTATCTAATACTTAAGATGTATGTCATGGATATACATCTTAAGAGGAATGTTGGTATGTTTAAGATCTTCAAATTTAATTCCAGGCCTCCAAGGTTGAACCAGAAAAAGGTTTATTATTCATATGTCATGGTTCAGTTTTGATGAATTCAGTAACTAAATAGGTGAATTAAATCAAAATAAGAATTTATCTTTATTATCAAGATCATATCTAGTAGTCCAAATAGTTTCCAGTCAGAAGCAGTCCAATTTTTCATGATAGGAAATGGTATTCTTCTATCTAGAAAGAATCCAACTATAGTAGACTTACATTTTTCAACCCCTGCATACAGAATGGATATTATAGGGGAAACAACATGATGGTCTAGGTTGGGATTGAGGGGACAAAAGGTAAGTTAGGATTCTAGATTATGATTCCTTGCAACTTGCATCCAGATGTGTTTAACAGGTGGACTGAATTTCTAGTCTGAACAGGGTCATTATGGGAAGATAAAGTGTAAATGAGAGCTGGAATTGAAGTAGAAGGATTTATGGATGGTGAAGGAAGCTTAGGAGATGAAGGAGGGGAGGGTATTAAAGGTGGGAAAGTTTAAGAACCTAAAAATAGAACAAAGGACTATTGGTTAAAAGAAAAAAACTGGAGGATAAAAGCAACCTGGAATGGAGGGATTTGAGGGATTTGAGGAGAATGGTTATGTATAAGAGAGGGAAAATGAGGGAAAAGAGAGGAGAAGAGGTGAAGAGAATAGAAAAAATAGACACAAGACTAGTAGAATGGAATAGAAGTATAATAGAACATGTAGAAGAAACAAAGAAGGAAGACTAAGATGAAGAAATAGCAAATAACTAGCAGAGAGCCCAAGTAGTTTACCAAAAAAACTATCAGGATAATAAGTAAGGAAGTAGAAGGAGCTCAAGCTACTGTAAAGCTACAATATTAACAGGACATTAATTGCAGGAGTAGGAGTTATAATAGATGCCAATCACATACTGTTAATCATTCTTGAGGTTCCTTTAGGGTTAGTTAGGACTTCCTAATGTTGATCTATACAGATTCCATATTCAAGTATGAATATTCCTTTAGGTTCCTTTGGTTTGTAACCTGACGAGCATCTGAGCTTGAGTCCATATTAAATGGTGTAATATGAACTCCTTTCTCTAACGTTCTTTCAGGAATAAGTTATTTGCTATTAGTTATAACTAAGGATTCTAAAAAATCTTAAAGGTGTTGAGCCCTGCATTTACCAACTTAGAGAAACTTTAAGGGGGTTGTCTCCTTGAGGATTAACTTTCACTAACTCCTCATAGTTGCTTTTAGGAAATAATTTTCCAAAGTCTTATTATTTCATCTTTTCTTTTAGTTTAGGAGGTTTCCATTGATAATTGACATCTACTTTCTTCTATTCCAATTTGCTAAACTTATTCAATCTCATAACTTTAATAGAGTCAGGGAGCTCCTTAAAGGTCTTCAACTCTATACATAATCTAGTATAGAGTTATGTTATGTTTTCATCTATACAAATCATTCTTCCCAGTGAAGTAGCTATGCAACTTATGCCTAAAGTGTTATAATATTCTAATGGCATGTTATGGAAGTGAACCCACAAAGGGATCCCCTTTAACTTAGATCTATCCAGAGTCATCTTCAGTTTTCATTGTTGAAGTATCATTGGTAATCCATTGAAATTCCAAGGGCACAATTCAAGGTTTTTTGCACTAACCCATTAAACCTAAATAGGAAGAAATCATCTTTAGTCATAAGGACATTTTCCAAACCAAAGGTGCTCCAGTTTAGATCAGTCTAAATTTTAATCAATTAGTTGGAGCCTACTAATGTATTAATTCATCTAACAACTCCTACTTTTAATACAACTAAGGGTGGTGTATCCACTTTGTTACCATCTAAATGTTCAAGAAGAAGATGGTCCACCCATCACCTAGGACCATACACTCTTATGAGCTTCAGACATATTCTAGTTAGTAATAAGGGGTCCAAAAGAGAGGGGGAAAAGGTGTGTAGAAGAGGAATTTGGAAAAAAATTAGATCAAAGATTTAACAAGAGGCCAAAGAGGAAGTTTGCACTAAACTTGAACCAATTGGATGTGGAGTAGTTCCTTCAACATAAGAAAGGTTAGCCAAACCATTCTCCATAAATGGGAAGAAGAGAGACCTATATTAGAGAACTTTTTCCTAGCTTCATAATCAAATATAGTAAATGATATTTAAAGAGGATGGATAAAGGGTAAAGTTAGCTAAAAAAGGGAAATATGGTGTAGGTGGCTTAGAGAGAAGGCAAATAAAATGTGTATGGAGAGAAACTTTAAAGTTTTATATTAAATTCTTCAAATTTTGGGTAAAGAGGAATCCTTATATAACTTAGTTTTTTCCTATGTTAAGAACAAGCTTACAATTTCTTCCTCAAGCTAGATAAACTTCTATGCTTCCTTTTTAAACCATGGGTGAAGAGAAACCTAGTAATCTCAATCAATTGCTACAACAATAAATTCACACTAAAAGCAATAAAATCATTATATATAAAGTCTTTCCTCCCTCATTCTTATTTCAAAATTAAATTATGAAACAAATATTTCTCTTTAATTTTGGTTATTTAATGCTCATAATTACTTTATTGATTGTCTTTAAAATCAATATAATTCATTTATTTAAATCCCTTAACTTCAAATGATCATCAAACATAAGAAAAGAGTTGCCACTCAAATAAGCAATTATTAGTTTACTAAATCCCACTCAATTGACCAACCTAAACTTATTAGAAAATTTTTTCAAATTCTTTAAAAATAATCAATTACCTAACTCTAACTTAATTATAAAACCTTTCCTTACTCAAATGTTGCAAACTCATTTACTCAATTAACTAAACCCTTATCTAGTTATGCACATCTTAGTTTAGTTTCATAAAATTTTCAATTCCTTTTACATTTTCTCATAAACTATTTGTTGTTTCATAAAGCCACTTAATCACTCTATTCAACTTTCTAAATTGTAAAACTGAGAATTTTAAGCACAATTTTATTAGTATTTTGAAAATTTACTTTCCATTTTTAATATGCCAAAGATAGAAAGAAAGAAAAGTATAAGTAATTTACTAATAAACCTCAATTTTTAGATTTAACATTTCTTGTAATCTTCAATAACATTTCTCTAATGAATTGATTAACCATTTCTTTATATTATTCTTAGAACATATGTCTTGAACTTTCTTCATTTTAATTCATTATCCATATATAATCATAATTTTGTTCCTTGATCTTTAAATTTAAGTTTGTTCTCTTTAAATTTAAAATACATTTTTTAAAATTGATAGTATCTTAAAATTTTATTATCATTAGAATTTAATATTGTAACCTTCCTTGAGTAACTTAAAATGAAAAAAAATCTTCATTAGATCATTTAAATAATTTTAGATCATTTTTATTCTTAAAATATATTTGTTAGTCAACTAAATCCCACACAATTGACCAACTTAAACTTATTCCACAACTTTTCCAAATTTTTTACATTTAATTACGTAATTCCAAAAAAAATTAGCAAACATGTTTCTCCCTCTTTTCTATTCTTTATCTCCTTCTAAACCTTAGGTCCCTTACTATATTTCCTTGTTCTCAATATTGTCTCATGGCTTCTAGCTTTTTCTTTTTTAGTTTCTTTGGATTCCCACTATAGTGATTCTATTCCTCATCCCGAATTCTTCTTTATTCCTTATCCTTAGCTTATTTGCTCTTCATTCCATTTCCCTTCACCTACTTCATCTTTCCATTGTCCATTACAATAGCTCCATCTCTTATCTTGCTCTTTAGCCTATTTAGGTTTCATTAATCTCTATCCTTAGGCATCTGATCTCTCCTACTCATGAAGGGTATTTTTAGGAATTTCTCTTTTCTTGCTCCTAAGCTTAACATTTATGGCAAGTTATTTTTTAAGTGGATTATTGAGGCAAAATTTTCCCTCTAAATTATGAATTCAAATGCTTCAGACCATGAACAAGGTTCCAACTAGTAATTTTCCTTTTACCCTATAGGCTTTACCCCTAACCTATAGTCCATATAGCATCTTTATAATCTCCTTCTTCATCCTCTTAACCCTCTAGCTCTCCAGGTAGGTTACTTACTCCTTTCTCCTTTAATTCCACTTTTAACTAGAAGTTTGTGCTTGGTGAATCTTCCTCATCATTACTCCATTACTTCCCATTTGCAATTAAGGATGGAATTTTCATTGTTTCCCCTTCCTTAGACGTCCTTAAAAAAGGAGCATGTTCCTGGTCCATAATAATGGTGGGTAAAGGCTAACTTTTATAGTTATAAATTTTTGAGCATTCAAACATTAGAAAGGTAAAGATCTGCTGAAGGTGATGCTTAATGAAGACCATTTGTTCCTATTCAAATTCTATAAAAATAAAAAGGCCTAAGAAGCGATTGAATCTAGTCCATAAAACTACATTTATAACTAGGTATTAAACTCAAAGATGTTAAACTGAAGGAAGTCCCAATCTAGGTCAATTTTGATAAAGTTCCACTTGAATATTTGTCAAAAATGGCATATGTCTATTGGAAAGTTACGTTAAACGATCAATTTGCATAGAAAAGGCCACTTCCTCTCAAAGAAGGTAGATTTTGCTTGCTTATTGTTCATTTCGACATGAAAGAGGATCTTCTTGAGGAGATCCTATTGCTCAGGCTAAGAGAGGATGAAACTTTAGTGGAAGATTACATTGGTCTATAATATGTAATAAAACCCTCAATAAACTGTAAGTATACAAATCGTATCTTGTAATACATAAGGTTATCGTTCCTACAAGGGTTATGCAAGGACTACAATTTGAAACTAACTTTTTCTAAGGTATTTAGAAGGTTATTAGAATGAAAATAAATAGTAAAAATTAAAACCAATAATAAAACAAAGAAAATAAATCAACTAACAATGAATTGCCAGTTAAAATTAAGGTTCTGATCAAAATTGAATGCTTAGGACTTATTCTTTCCTTGTTTTGTTTCCTTAACTATAGTTGATTTAATTATGTGTTTAATCCTAGATTTCCTAAAATATTGATTACTCTCTTTGAAGATCTAATCAATTAACCTTAATTGAATTAGAAAATTCCATATTTCTAACCTCTCAATTCACAAGACATTGCCTAACTTATTTAATTAGATCTGAAGCTATCTATTAGATAATGAATTCCTTAAACAAGAGCTCTCTTTGAATGATTGCTAACTTGATAATTGAGGGTCAATTAGGTTGCCAACTCTCATTGTACAATTTAACTCTAATTACTTTTGACCCACTCTCTTGATTTGTTGTCAAGTTTATGCATGCACAATTATCACAAACATATGTGTATATATTGAAATCAACAATAATCAAAGTCATAAATAGTTCCACAATAAATCCTAGTATGAAATTTAGAACTTCATGAACATGTTTAACATCTTGGAATTTAGATTACATATCAAGAATAATGAAATAACTAAAGGAAAAAAAGAAAAATATGTTTGACGCCTTGATTTAGAATATTGTATTCATAGATGTTCTTCTTGATCTCCCACTATTGATTCACTTTTAATTGTGGTTGCTACATTTTTTTTATTTCTTTCGCATCCTTAAATATTGTATTAGGGTTATGGGAGTGTAACTAGGTTTTTTCCACTTTGATTAGTTCCAAAAATAGCCCCAAACTTTAAAATAAATGAAAAACAAGCGTATGAAAAGTGTCTGTCACGATCGTGACATAGGAATCACGATTGTGCTCCAAGAAAAATCCTCTCTACAATGATCTCGACATAGGAGTCAAAATCCAGACCTGCTTTATTCAGCCTCCATTTATTTTATTCTTTAATTTCCTTATTTCCAATACTCACAAACAAATTAAATACCTCATGAAACATAAAGTTAAAATCCAATTCTTGCTCTAAACCAAACAGACACTTAGAATACATACAAACATGAAGAATAACATAATCCTAATGTTAGAGTAATGCTATAAAGGAAATCACCTTTAGCATTTTTGTACAAACTTTATTTTGATTAATAAAGTGAAAGGCATTTTTCATTAATTTGATGTTCATTTATCTATGAATTGATGTCTATCTTAAATCGAATTAATGAAGTCCATTATATAAACATAGCATGAAGGAAATCATGATGAGATCATGATAATGAGATTCCTATCATGTGGAATTATGTTAGTATCTAAATTGTTCCAAGTCATAGGATTAATGAGACAGGACATTGTTAATCCGAATAGACTAGCATATGTTATACTCCTTGATTTGATCAAGCAGTGGATCTTATAAACTGCAAGCATGAGATGTTTAGAGTTAACATGTGGATGCTTACTAAGAGTAGTAAGTACATAGGATGACCTGCTATGAGATTATCAAATGGATGATCTACCACATGTCAGTGATTAATCTCATCATAACAATGGTTCAAATATCCTTATACTTGAGGTACTCAAGGATATCTTGGATACTGATCCTATGATTTGACACAATTCCTTGTTGCCTCAAAATGAGGTCGCTCATAGGGTGTGATTGGGTGTAGCTATTAGTATTCGAAGGCAATTAGATAGCCAATAAAGGATTCACCACTCCTAATTAAAGGAGATCATGATACCCAAGACCTCTTATCGTGGTCATTACTAGGGAGTGTCTAGCCAAAGCAATTATGTGTCATAAAGAGAGTTTTTAATGACACATAGAGTAATGAGATCCCCAGGATAAGATCTAACATTACCTAGACTAGACTGACATAGTCAGTCTAGTGGGAGTTGACACATAGCCTATACTCCAAACCAAGTAGGTTATAAGATGGTGAAGGGACGAATTGTATGGTAATTGACTATAGAAAGGATCGTAAGTTGAATAATTAACTATCAAAGAGTTCGAGTGTTAATCCACTTATATTGAAGAAAATTGGCATCATGAAACCCTTCATGATTTGCTCAGATTAAGAGTTAATTCAAGCGACCAAAATAACTAGAAACCTAAAGGTCACACGCATAAAAGATTGGATGAAAAATAAAGTGTGCATGATTGTCATTTAATCAAGCCACGATCATAACCGACTTAATGACAGGTGGTGCATAAGTGAGTTCTTCACTTATGTACACACGAATTTTTAGCCAAAAAATACACTAAATAGAGAGGCTAAGGGTCCAAAAGAGTTCTGGAAGTTGAGAGGAGTAATCTTGAGATTTGTTCATGTAATTTGAAGAAATTGTAGCGTGAGATTAATTATATGTGACTTGGTCCTGATCTAACTCTCACTTGAGCATCTAGTTGAACTCATCTTGTTTGGTTCTCTAACTACCCTTGCACACTGATTTTTTTCCATCTTTGCATGCTTTCTAGGGGCTAAGGAAGGTGTTTGGTATTTGCTACAACCCAAACAAGGAGAAGATTCAAGAAAGGAGGAGTATTTGCAAGGTAGGCTAAATGTCCAATTTTGGGCCAAATGTTTTCGCATTTGATCATTTTAGGGCCAAACATTTTAACTTGCTCAATTAATGTCTAAAGTTATCAATTTTACTCAATATTAGGCTACGTTAGATGAAATTTTGGTAGTGTAATACACGCGTCATTAAGTTTAAATGAGGTATATTACATGTCACGTCTAAAAAGTTACCATCTTCTACTCACTTTGACTTCCCTTTTTTTCTTTTACTTTCTTAAAAACCGACCAACGTCCTCATCAAAGCTTGTTAACCACACATATACCTAAGCATTCAAATCCAATCCTCTCCCAAAAAGTCACAACTCTCTATCTCTTTGTCTCTCTGCACCATTTTATATAGTTTAATTCAGAACCCTACCAACAAGCGCAGGTTGGTGAGTTTAAAAGGTACAATGAGGGAGTGAATGTCTGTGATATATATATATATATATATGAATCTACTGTTAGTGAAAAGAGTAAAGTTGGGTCAATAAGACCTTTGTAGTAGGGTCTTTTTTTGTTGTTTACACAATAATCAATTACCTTGACATTATTTTGGTAATCAAGTACGGGGATGAGAGCATCATCTTGTCTTCTATTGTAAGAATCTTATGTTAAGCTAGATGATGAAGAGTTGCACCTTCTATGTCTTTTAAAACTACCCAATTTTCGGCTAAATGAGGAGGGAGGTGGAAGGTGGTGAGTTTTGATGGAGGTAGAGGTTGATGATAATATATTATTACTTGTTAAAGAAGAGAAAGAACTCATGAATATATATATATATCTACTGCTAGTGAAAAGAGTAAAGTTGGGTCAATGAGACCATTGTCGTATGGTCTTTTTTTGTTGTTTACACAATAATCAATTACCTTAACATTATTTTGGTAATCAAGTACGGGGATGAGAGCATCATCTTGTCTTTTATTATAAGAATCTTATGTTAAGCTAGATGATGAAAAGTTGCACCTTCTATGTCTTTTAAAACTACCCAATTTTTGGCTGGATGAGGAGGGAGGTGGAAGGTGGCGAGTTTTGATGGAGGCAGAGGTTGATGATGATATATTATTACTTGTTGAAGAAGAGAAAGAACTTATGAATGTACCTTGGATTGAGATGGTATTAGTTTTGCAGGAAGGAATAGGATGATTAAATAAGAACTCATCAGGCATAGCTTGGTTAGACTGTTATATTGAAATGGTGAAGATTATAGGGAATGGGGCACATGTCATTAATAAGAGATCACAGAAATTATAACCTTTCTTACTTGTTAATAATGTTGGGCTCTAAGAAAATGGTGATGATGCCAATGCACCATCATCCAATCATTCATTTATCTGTTTCTTTTCTTTTTAAAATTAAAAATAAATATGAAATTAGACTTTGGTGTCACAAACCATAAAACCTTTAATTTACAAATGGTAATTTTTAATTTACCAATTAAATGCCAACATTCTTACACATATTCAGAATATCCATCTCGTCAATGGAACTAGTCATTTAACATGATCTACGTGAGGATGAATGATTCCATCAGGTTCATTACTTCTTCACAACATGGTATGATCATTCGGTAAAAGTTAATGATAAAAATGTGGGAGCTTCATAACCTATGCATTTTGTAAATTCTTCAGTTCGTACAAAAGAAAATGTTGAGAATTCGATCAAAGTGTAGATGTTTTCTGTTTTATGTTACTCTATTGTGATATGAGCCTTCTTTCTCGAACAACAATGGATACTACACCTTGAGTGCTAGAGATGAGACTTAATCCTCTCATACACATCATGCTACATTTTACCTCTAAATACACCCGCAAACTGTTCCAAAATAATCCCATGGTCACAATCTGTTAGTACTGGTGCAAACTAGCATTTTTCCTTGTATGATTAAAGTTGAAAGAACAGGAACATGAGCATAACATCTTCTGGCTCTAAAACCATGAAACTAGACAGGTAGTGTTAATTCTTAGCATCTGAATGTGCAAGGTCTCCATAAGCCTCTAAAAAAGGGAGGACCTTATTTAAACGAGTTAGCGATCCTTCAGTTATAGCATCCAAACACTTAAGAGCATTGGCCAACTCCAGTGCTTCTGCTTGAAATCCTGAAAAACCAATCCCTTCAATCAACAATGTGTAAGTTATTTCATTAGGTTGGCATCCCTCTTTAGTCACTGCTGTATGCACTTTAATGGCGTCATCAATTATATTTACTTTGAACAACACAAGAAGAACAATACTATAACTAACAACAGTTGGCTAAAATCTGCTATTTTGTATGCCTACTAACAACCCAATGGCTTCATCCACCATTCCATCTCCGCCCAAGCATGAAGTGATGATGTGTGAAGGGATTAGAGTGATTAGACAATCAAAATAAACATGGTGAAAATTTGACAATTAAACGTTGATATAGGTTTCTGGTAAAAATTTAAAGGATTTCATTTATTTTTTGAAAACTACATGTGTTTTTAAGGTGGCATTTAAAGATCAATTGACCTTTACATAATGACGCGTGTATGATACTTCATAATTTTCGCCCAAAATAGCCTAACATTGAGTAGACTCATGACTATTAGACCTTTATTGAGCAACTTAAAAGATTTGGTTTTAAATTAATCAAACCCAAAAAAATTGGCTCTAATTTGGACTTTTAGCCTTGCAAGGTACATATGCTGTTATTCCTTGTTCTTATAATCTGCTTATACATGCATATAGATTCTGGATTTTCTGGGGATGTTGTGGAGTTAGAATTGTGATTCTGAAACTTCTGCTGCATTACCATGTATGTGATGCATAGGCCCATGGCTCTCTAACACCTAAGTCTATACACATGATAATCATTTAAGAAATACTTAAAAACACAATTAAACATCTAAGGTAACATAGTATAATTTACACCTATCAACATCCCCACAATTAAACCTTTGTTTGTCCTTAAGCCAAACTAAAACACAAATATACAAAACCCAAAAAACATATAATCACACATTCATGCAACAATACAATAATGGTACAATGGCTTAAAAATCATTCACTTAAAATTTTCTAACATGCTAAATTATTCCTTTCATGTTTAAGTGCTTTGATTTGAATATACATATCAATCAAAATATTAACACTCTATTCATACACCTATGGCATTTTTAGACATGCATTTATAGTTAATGATCAATCAAAAAGGAAAACTATCACTAAATATCTTTTCATGAAAGTTCTTGCTATTTTTAAAAGATTGGCAGGTTTATTTATTGTAACATCATTTTTTTCTTTTTCTTTTTTTTTTATTTTTAGATTTTCTTTAATAATAACCTAGTCTTTTGATGCGAAGACAAACACCTTTTCATGAATGTACCTTGGTTACCTAACTAGGTCACGTTTTTTATTTATCTTAGGTTGAGCATCATTCTAGCTTTTTGATACGAAGACAAACATTTTTCGTGAATGCCCCCAGTTACTTAACTATATCACAGGTTTCAACTAACTACCAACTGTATTCTTAACCCAATTTTTTCTAAAAGGGCCAGAGGAATAGATATTTTATTTAATACTTTTTTTTGGCCTACCTTATTTCTTTTTATTCAATCGTCCTCATGAAAGTTTGCTAATGATGCTATCTAATTCAATTGAATTATAATTATAAATGTATACAAATAAATTTCCTAAAGTGAAGAATAGGTATCCTATCCTAATTAACATACATATTTATCCCAAAGACACTTAAAATATAAAATTCAAAATTTACTGTGCCTTTAGAATATAAATAACCATTTTTGAAGCTAATCTAATTCCATTCAACTCTTTCCATTAACACATTCACACAACGCACACATTATAATACCAACCTAATATAAAACTATAAAATTGTAAAATTCATACACATATGATATATACAAATGTAAAATTCATAAAAATTAATATGCAATTATATATACATCCCAACACTTTAACAACACATTTTCCTTAACGTGGAAATCAAATCAATAGAAATAAAGATAAATAACAACAAAGAAAAATTAGAGTAAGAATACTTATAGTGTTTCGACGGTGGCAGTTTAGACGATCGAATTTTTAGACACTCGATACTATAAAATTCAAGCATTCATTCCCTACAAAATAAATATAAAAAACAAAAAGTAAAAAACCAACAAAATAAACTGAAAAGAAAAATAAAATATCCTAATTCTTTGGTTGCCTCCTAAGTAGTGTATGGTTAAAGTCATCAATTTGATGTCCTCTTCATGTTTATGCTCAACCTGAGTCTATTATAACTGGCTTTCTTCAACTCGTGTTGCCCAATTTTAGTTTCATAGCCTATAAATAAGCTACATGTTATAACAAGAAGGACATAATTGATAAAATTAAGAAAACCTAGTAAGTTCAATAATGTCCTTTTTAATAACAAACTATCAATAACATAGGGAATAATGAAACTCCCTGAATCGTTGATCGAATATAGCAGTTTGTCCTTTCAGAAGGTGAATTACTTTCCTTCTTCTTCTTCCACTTCATAAACAGAGACTTCCTTATATTCTTCAAGCTCTATGTCCTTTATCATTTGCTCTTCGTTCTCTTCTTCTTCCTTTAAATATTCAACTATGTCAATTCTCATAAACGAGCTACCCTCCTTTAGATTCTTTAATACCTTATTCATATTAAATTTCACTTATTCATCACCAATACGAAGGATGAGGTTGTCTTCACCAAAGCTCTTCTAATGTTCAAAAATGGTATACCAAGAACTAATGGACATTTTTGATCCTCTTTAAAGTCTAAAATAAGTTAATCCACATGAATTATAAACTTTTACACTTTTATAGGCACATCCCCCACTACGCCAAATGGTTTCTTTATCAATTGATCCACCAACTAAGTAAGTATGAAAGTTGGCTTCACAACACCTAGCCCTATTTTTTTGAAAAGTGACAAAGGTATAAGATTAACACTTTCACCTAAGTCGCAAAAGCATTTAGAAATTCTAAATTACTAACTACAGAGGTTATAATAAAACTCCCTGAATCTATCAACTATGAGGGCGTGTAGATGATGGTGGAGTTATGTAAATATAGTTCCTTGGAAAGCTAGTGTATTTACATACAACTTAATTTTCTTCCAGTTACTTTTGTAATGAAAATATTTATTATTAATAAAACAAAAGAGTTTGGTTTTATTTGTATGAGCATTATATATCTGGTCATAAGGTATCAAGATTCTTTTGTCAATAATATACATATACATGGAGATGTATGGGAAACATGTATATTATTAGGATCTAAATTAGTTGATTCACAGATGAATAATCAAGTTATTCACTTAATTATCATTTAGACTGCAGTGTTGTGATTTATCTCCGTGTAAGTAAAAGAGTTTACTTCAAGGGAATGATGAGTTTCATATCATGATAGTAGTGGACTATCGATAATGGCACTATTAAATGAATTTAGAATCAAGTATGTTTTAAAGAATAAAGTGGGTCGTTACTTTGATCTTAAAACATACACCTTAGCATTTTGTTATTACAAACCACAATCTTGATGGGTGGTGGACTCATATGTTTTTCATTATAATTCTTGATATAATTGGAATGGATTTTTACAAAGTATCAATCTAGTGTCTACATGTTGGAATTATTAATTGAAACATGTATCAGAGAACATTCACTCAAATAATTAGTTTATAGTGATATCATCACTTTTAGATGTTTTTACAAAGTTTGGTGATTAAACTGGCGCCAGTAGTTTGATCAACTATCTACCCATCAAGTCTTAACACCAAGATGAGATCTTGTGTTTCAATCACTATATAGAGTAAAACAGGAGATCTAGAAGGAAAAACCAACATAAGGTCAAAACGGTAATTTTACCTTTTATTGAGTGGATGCCTATAATATGGTTCATAATAAAGTTTACAGTTTGACATCTTATTTGAAACATGTATTCTCATAATATTTAGTAATTCAAGAGTTCAACCAATTATCTTTAGTGGAATGACATTTGGTTAAAAATCTAGAATTAATTCTAATGAGATTAAATTAATTCCGGGCTTATTGGAGCTTGAATTATATAAGTCCAATTAGATTCCCCATTTGGCTTCTAGGAAGGTTATCAACCAAAGTAAGAAATATAAATAGAGGTTTTAAAGCCCATGATTGAATGTTGGGCTTACTTTAATTAGAAGCCCAAATGAACAATTAATATTAGGCTTGACTTTAGTTTGGCTTTGGTTAAATTAAAACAAAGTTATTAAAGAAAGAAGGAGGGCATATTTTGATTTTTTATACCTAAATGTGCAACTACACATTTAACATTGAACTACTAAATTAAAGATGGTTTTTATCATGCTTTATCATCACTAAATGGAATAATGATCTTATCATTAAATAGTTTAATGGTTATCGTTTAATGATGGCATGTAATGTAACCTTTTAGCATTCATTTCATTAAAGAAAGGAAGAGGTGCATTTGATGTATTCTCTCTTCCTTCTTTCATCCATAACCGAAAATGATAAGGTCTCATTTAGGTTATTGATCTTTTCATATAGCCATCTTAAACAAATGAGAAGAGTCTCATTTATTGGCTTCGATATGATTGATTAAAGAATGAAGTGATGCATTGGATGCACATCACTTCTTTCTTTCATGATAACCAAAATTGACAAGGAGAGGAAGAGGTGTTCTTGCATTTTGTTTTGACTCACTCTCTCCTCTCATACATGCATACTAGAAACTTGAATGAGAAGAGTCTCATTTTTGGTTTGTTTCTTCTAAGAAAAATCTCCTTAAAATACTTCTTCTCCTTTCCCACTAAAGGATCTTGTTAACCAAGTTGTCCAAGAAGAATAAGTGGTAGATCGGATTGGTCAGGGATACAGCAATAAGGAGAGGATACATTGATAAAGGAAAGGATACAAAAGAGTCAAAGCTATAGCAAGGATTTGGAGAGGATACAAAAGCGAGGAGTTAAAGTTGTAGCAAGGAGTTGACATGTTTCTACCACCTTGTTCTTATGTAAATTATTTTTCTTATACTTTATCATATATAGTTGAAACATATTGATTTGGTTATGTTATTTCCGTTATGCTTTGATTTCAAAAATGTTTTGAAATCTACATTTAACCAAGTCTTGCAAGTTTTTGTTTTCAATCCAACAATTGGTATTAGAGCCACTTTCTTATGCATGATTTCAGTTCTTATATGTGATGAATGGGTTAGCAATTAAATGTTGTATTTTGTATATTTTTATGTGATAGAAATAAATATGTTTATGTTTTGCTCTTTTGGTTGTCTATAGAATATAGTTTTACCTTATAAGTTTTTCTTCGTTTGGTTTGTAACAAGGAGGGTGGCCTATCATCGTCATGTTTCCTCCTTGGTTTCTTTTTTTTTTGTTTTCTTTGATTTTGTAATGTAAAAAAATCTATAATATTGAAGATGGAGCAGCCATGGATCGAAGAGAAGCATCGGTAATGATTTTGGTGTATCCTTTGGTGTATTGGAAAAGTTTTGATTTTATGAAAATCTTAGTGCTGGAATTTTGCTTTAACAAATTTTTGGTTTTTTGAAAACCAAGGTGCTGGAATTTTTGTTTTAACAAAGTTTTGGTTTGATGAAATACAAGCGCTGGAATGTTTTTCGAGTTCCAGTTTTCCCAAAAACAAGTGCTGGAATTTTTGTTTTCATATTTTCACGGTTTCAGTTTTGATGAAAACAAGCAATGTTTTTTTGTTTTCAAAGTGAAACAATTCGGTTTTATGAAAATGTCATTACACATATTTACCAAATGGGCCGGGTCATGTGGATGAAGAGTTCAAAGCAAAAGATCCAAGTCTAAGAAGATTTTTTTGGGCCTAAAAGCCTTGTAGTTTTATTTATGTTCTAGGATGGACAATCAAATGTAGCCTATTAGTTCATAAGATGAATGGATAAATGGATGCAAATAGTATAGGATATTATGTGATTTTATTCCATTTAGAAAATTAAAAACCCTAGGCTTTGCCATACATTCATTATGTATGAGATTTATAATGAAATAATATAGGATGGACCTGTTATTACATCTAGATAAGATCGTATTTATTAAAACCTTAAAGATCAAAAAAAATTGAGTGGGAGAGGATGCTCATGTGAGAGTCCACGGTCTCCATATGATGGCCCATTTGTATGTGGTGAAGTGTTACTCCCCACCAGAGGATAAGAATCCTAGATCTTGCATGGTTTAGGTCTCCTAAAGGATAAGTCTACTTATTGGTGGCAATTATGACCTCCCACCGAGGCATGGTTTGCAAGTACCTTTAGTGGATGAATCAAATAGTTACACACTCAACATATTTTATCAATAACTTACCTATCGTAGCTCTGTTGGTAAAAAATATGGACCAAATCATGGAGCTTCTAAAAAAATTAAGCATGAAGGTGCTTGGTAGTTTTTTTTTAGTGGGAGGGTCCTAGTTTTTCTTTTAATGGATAAGATAGACCACAGTCACTTAGTCTATTATAGATAAGAAAAATAATCATCGTATAAAGTTTTAATTTTCTTTAAGTTTTGTTAAATATATAATCATATATATATATGCATCATGATTTTATACAAAGTTCCAATATTGTTGACTAATATGCTCATGTTTTAATAATTTATATTTCAAACATAATCAACCACAATATGAATCCACTCACTTTGCTCTTGACTAATATAAAATTAGATAATGGAGAGAATTTTAATGAATGGAGTCGTAACCTTGACATTGTTCTTCAATATGAACGAATTTCATGGGTATTAACGGACAATGAGCCTGTACCTCCAAGTGGTAATTCAACTTCTGAGCAAGTCCAACAATATGAGTGATGACAAAATGCTGATAAGACTTGTAAGTGTTATATTCTAGCTTCTGTCTGCAGAATGTTGCAAAAGCGAATTGCTTGCATAAAAACTGCTAGCGCAATTATCCACACCTACATGAGATGTTTGGTGTGAGGACTAGGTCTACAAAAGTGAAAGTTATCCAAACTTTTCCTAATCTCAGACAAAAACCTGGTGAACCGGTACAGGATTGCATGCTGAAGGTAATCTCTGTGATTACTGAAGCTGAGATGCTTGAGGCAGATATGGATGTGGACACACAAAAGATTATGATCATCAATAGCTTTAACTTATCTTTTCAGCAATTTAATTTAGACTATGAGTTTAATAGCAAAGATTACACATTGAGTGAGTTGATGAATACGCTCCAAAGTATGGAGGAGATATTAAATATCAAGGCCCATGGGCCAGAAGCTAATGTAGTATCTTCTTCTAAGTCCAAGGCTAAGGGAAAGAAAAAGAAGAAGGGTCCAATGAAAAGGAGGCCCAAACAGGGGTCAAGGTCTAACCTATAAAAAGGAAGGCCAAAGTGGACACCAAGGGAAAGTGTTTCCAATGTGGTGAGCAGGGTCACTGGAAAAGAAACTGTGCCGTCTACGTTGAGTCCCTCAAAAGAAAACAAGGTATGGGTTTCCTATGTTTGTTAGGAACTAGAAATGTGACAGATTCTGATTCTTGGATTTTAGATTCAGGAGCCACTAACCATGTTTGTAATTCTTTGCAGGGTTCCAGTAAAGGAAAAGACTACATAAAGGCTAGTTTCAAGTCAAGATAGTAGATGTATCCTATATTTTAGCAAGATCAATGGGAGTAATTATCTTGGACTTTCCTAATGGTCATAGGTTATATTTGGAGGATGTATATTACATCCCAACGATTATAAGGAACATGATTTTTGTTTTTTTTAATAAAATCTGATTATTCCTTATACTTTGAAAATGTTGTTTCAATATCTAAGAATAAGGATTTTATTCGTAACGCGATAATTAAACAGGTATTGTTCTTTATAGAACCTATGCTAGGCTCACTAAACACCATAATATTAATAAAACCAAGACAATCCAATGACTTTAGCATTAATTCAAAATATCTGTGGCATTTAAGAATGGGTTATATCAATCAGAAAAGACTTGACAGGTCAGTGAAGGATGGGATCCTTACGGGCTTCAATAATGATCCATTACCCACCTGTGCATCTTGTATTGAAGGAAAAATGACCAAAGCCTCATTTCCTTCCAAAGGAAATAGATTTAAATCCACATTGGACCTGGTACACACTGATGTGTGTGGGCTCATAAATTTATAAGCTAGAGAAGGTTATGAATACTTTATAACCTTTATAGATGATTACACTAGACATGGCGATCTGTATTTGATGCATAAAAAGAGTGAGTCCTTTGAAAGGTTCAAAGAATTCAAAGCTGAAGATGAGAAGCAGCCAGGCAAGCTATTAAAACAACTTCGATTGGATCGAGGTGGTGAGTACTTATATGGAGAGTTCCAACAGTTCCTAATTGACAATGGAATTGTTTCTAACTTGTCAGCTCCTAAAACACCTCTACAGAATGGTATAGCTGAGAGTAGGAATAGGACTCTATTGGAAATGGTAAGATCAATTATGTCCTACGCTAGCCTTCCAAAATCATTTTGGGAGTATGCCATACAAACAGAAACTTATCTTCTTAACTTTGCTCTATCAAAACCAGTGCCCAAAAAACGTAAGGAGTTGTGGACTGGATGAGTGCCTTTATTGAGGCACTTGAGGAGATGGGGCTGCCCAACCCATGTTCTAAGTCCTGAATCCAGAAAGATGGAACCAAGGTCAGAAGTTTGTTTATTTGTTTGTAGGATATCCTAAGGGTACATGAGGGTATTATTTTTACAGTCCTCAGGATAGGAAGGTATTTGTGTAAACGAATGTGACCTTCTTAGAGGAAGAATTTATGAGAAATCACAAAGGAAGAAGTGAAGTAGTGCTAAAGGAATTAACTATTTCATCCAAACCAAGAGTTAATTTGGATATAGCAGAACATGATGTCGAAATGTATTCAAGAGTTGAATCAAAAGAGCAACCTGAACATCAAGTCGTGCCTAAATGTAGTAGGAGGGTTATGAGACAACCAGACAGATATCTAGGTCTAGGAGAAGGCATAATTACTATCTCTGACTAAGGAGAAACAGATCCTATTACTTATACATAGGCTATTAATGATGATGATGCAGATAAATGGCTTAAGGCGATGGAATCGAAAATCGATTCCATGTACACCAATAAACTCTGGATGCTTGTAGATTTACCACCAGATGTAAAAGCCAAAGGGTGTATATGGATCTACCAAAGGAAAAGAGTATCAGAGGAAAAGAGGATCAAATGGAAAGGTAGAGACTTTTAAATTTAGATTGGTAACTAAGGGTTATACTCAAAACGAGGGTATAAACTATTAGGGGATTTTTTTCTCCAGTTGCCATGCTTAATTCCATCAGAATTCTTTTAGCCATAGCAACCTATTTTGATTATGAAATAAGGAAAATCGAAGTCAAAATCATATTTCTTAATAGGGATCTTAAGGAGACCATTTATATGGCCCAACCAGAAGGATTTATTGAGCCAGGTAATGAGCATAAGGTATGCAAATTGCAGAGGTCCCTTAATGGACTTAAGCAAGCATCTAGGTCTTGTAACATTAGGTTTGATAAGTTTAGCAAAACCTATGGATTCATACAAAATCTAGATGAGCATTGTGTCTATAAAAGGATACAAGAAGGCAAGGTTACTTTCCTAATCCTGTATGTAGATGATATTCTGCTATTTGGGAATGGTGTAGGAATGTTATATACAGTTAAGGGATGGCTAAATGCATAGTTCTCAATGAAGGATTTAGGAGAGGCTAGCTATGTTCCATGGATCAAACTTATATAAGGGATTGTAAGAACAAACTGATAGCCTTGTCTTAAATAACCTACATTAAGAACATGCTCACTAAGTTTGCCATGAAAGATTCCAAGAGGGGTTTCACATTTACCAGAGATGGAATCAAACTTTCAAAGGAGCAAGTACCTAAGACCCAAGAGGAGGTCGAACGCATACATAAAATTCTGTATGCTTCAGTAGTTGGAAGTTTAATGTATGCTATGCTTTGCAATAGACCAGATATCTATTACACAATGGGACTGGTAAGTACATTCCATTCCAATCCAGGAATGGAGCATTGGACTGTTGTTAAGTGCATACTAAAGTATCTTCGTAGGACAAAGAACTTAATGCTTGTTTACTTTGGAAGTAGCCTTATTTCGATAGGATATATAGATTTAAATTTCCAATTAGATGTTGATTCAAGGAAATCAATTTCTGGTTCTATATTTTCTTTAAGAGGTGGAGCCATAGTCCGGAGGAGTATCAAGCAATATTACGTTGCTAATTTGAATATGGAGGCTGAGGATATTGTTGCTTGTGAAGCAGCAAAAGAAGCAGTCTGGCTTCATAAGTTCCTGAATGATTTAGAGGTAGTACCTGAGGCAGAAAAGGTCATTACACTTTATTGTGATAATAGTGGGACAGTGACTAATTCTAAAGAACCTTGGAACCATAAAGCTACCAAACACATTGAGAGAAAGTATAATCTCACAAAGGAGATAATACAACATGGTAAGGTGAATGTGGTAAAGATTTCCACAGAGCAAAAGGGAGATAATACAACATGGTAAGGTCAATGTGGTAAAGATTTCCAAAGAACAAAACCTTGTTGATCCATTTATGAAGACATTATCTCAAAAGAGTTTTAAGGGTCACATAGTAGGGATGGGAATGAGGGATATGTCAAACTTGCTTTAGGGCAAGTGGGAAATTGTTGGAGTTATGTAAATATAGTGCCCTAGAAAGCAAGTGTATTTACTTCTAACTTTTTTTTTCCAGTTACTTTTGTAATGAAAATATTTATTATTAATAAAACAAGAGTTTGGTTTTATTTATATGAGCATTATATATCTAGTCATAAGGTATCAAGATTCTTTTGTAAGTAGTATACATATACATGGAGATGTATGGAAAACATGTATATTATTATGATCCGAATTAGTTAATTCACAGTTAAATAATCAAGTTGGTCACTTGATTATGGTTTAAACTGTACTGCTGCGATTTATCTCTGTGTAAGTAAGAGAGTTTACTTCAAGGGAATAATGAGTTTCATATCATGATAGTAGTTGACTGTCTATAATGGAACTATTAACTGAATCTGGAATCAAGTATGTTTTAAAGAATAAAGTGGGCCATTACTTTAATCTTAAAACATACACCTTGACATTATGTTATTACGAACCACAATCTTGATGAGTGGTGAACTCATATGTGTTTCATTATAATTCTTGATATGATCAGAATGGATTTATACAGAGTATCAATCCAGTGTCTACATGTTGGAATTATTAATTGAGACATGTATAAGGGAACATTCACTCAAAGTTGTTTATAGTTGAGAAAAGATGAGGTCCATGTTTGTATGCCTAAGCCTCCTATGCCAAATCCATGTATATTAACTAATAAATATTGGATATTTCATATTTTTGTTAAAGAAATCATCAAGATCAATTGTATATATATATTTCCTTTTGTTTATCTTAAAATTGCAATGCTATTGACAACTAATCTAGATATAATGCATGATCTTCCCTCTTAATATACTTGATAACCTTTCTCACATATTTGTTTCACACTTAACAATTCATGCTTCAATTCATCAAATAAAGCATATTATTAATAATACTGTGATCTTCCGTACCAACGTTGCCAATGCCAATTTCCTTATCTTTGGCATTGTCTTCAAAAGTGCTCCAACTTTGTCTCTAAAAGTTAAAAATTAGGATGCACCGCTAATCATATTCCTTGAGCATCCACTTTCCATGTACCATTTATTCCGCTTTTTCTTATATACCTATGAAATATCCCATTGTTTTACATACCCAAATGAGCTTGGGTCATTAATTGTTAGTCTTTTTCTTCTTTTAACCCACTTCCTTGAGGATTTACTTTGACTTTTTATTTATGAAAGAAAATTGATCACTATACCCATATTTACTATAAAAATAACATACCATTTTATATAAGTAATGTGGATTGGAGGTATAGTTATGAATCTTATGAATTTTTTTTGTATAAATGTATTACTTCTTCTTTATGTATATAAGTGATTGGAATTTCTCTTTTATTTAAATAAATATAATAATATTTTTCATAATAAAGAGAACTAGCGTAACTTTATGTATAAGGTTTCTTTGAATGTATTGATGCTTAAAAGGATTTGGAACATAGGGCTTAATATAGTACGAGGGAGATTGCATGATATCATCTGTTTGTGCATAGAAGTTATGTCTATTATTCCTTTGATAGTGTTAAGTTATAGGTCTAGTGGATGTGAAATTTGGGCATATTTTTATATGTAGGCTTAGATGTGAATGCTCTATGCTCATTTTTCATTCTAGGAAATGGTTTATCACTATCCAAGTATGATATTTCCACTTCGGGTGAGCCTTAAAGGATGTGGAATTTGGACATGTTTTATGTGTAGGCTTAGATGTGAATGCTCTATGCTCATTTTTCATTCTAAGAAATGGTTCACTGATAGTTGTCAATTGCATGATGTTTTAGGGTTTAATTTATTATGTATTTAGTGTGAATTTGAGTGTTTAGTGTTTTTATGGGTTAGATTAAGTCTTTGAGCTTAAATGTATATTTTTGAAGTACTGTGATGTGTTTGTTAGTGTTTCAGGGTAAACTGTGAAAAATGGAGAAGAATCGAAGATTTTTGGGCCAAAAACCTAGCCTATGATCGTGACATAACAGGCAATGATCATGACAGAGAAGGACAAGCTAGTAGTAGCTAGGCCACAATCGTGCACATGGGGTATGATTGTGACAAAAAGCCTCTAAGTTAGGCTACGATCATTAACATTGGGCCACGATCGTGACAGAAAGATTAAGGCGTTGGCCATGATTGTGGATTGAGCTAGTCTAACAGAAAAATTCAAGTTTCGCAAGATTTTATGGACTATTTAAACCGTAATATTAACCTAGATCCTTAAAAGTATAAATAAAACATCACAAGTCAGAGGTAGTAGCTGGAGAGTCTAAAAAAAGAGAGCACTCACATGATCCAATTCTGAAAAACCTAGAGAGAAATTGAGCAGTTAAGGAAGGAGACAAAGGAAGAGAGACACGAAGACGAGCTTGATATGATGTACTTCCTAAAACAGGTAGTTTCCTAGTGTCACTGCCTCCCCGATTCTGTTCCTGACACATTTTCCATTTATTTCAGTTTTATTCATATATAGGATTGAAATAGGTGTTGAGATTCATTTGTGTTGAATGTTGAGTTTGTGTTTATACTCACCTTTGGATCTTGATTTTTGAGATTAATAAAATCTAGATTGATTGGGTTTTTATTGATTTACTTGTGATTTAATTCCTATTCTTAATAGCTTGGAAATAGACTAAGAGGGTGAGCTAAGTGAAAATAATCAATTTGGGATAACAAAATTCTGGTGAATTGATAGGTAAAGGATTAAATCAAACCGGTAGAGTCGTGTAATTAAAGATCGAACATAGATTCCCAGTATGTTAGTAAACAATTTTAAAACTAATTTAAGTTTTGGGTTAATTACGAATCGATAGATCACAATTCTATAATATAAATTAGGGATTATCAATTAGGATTAAGAATTATAACTCGAGATAAAGTAATTCACCCTAGGACCGTTGAAGCCTATTAAGTACACAATTAATTCAGTTTCCGTTAATTTCGGATCAAAATCACCTTTCTCTCTATAATTTCAAAATTAATTAAGTTTCCGTTAATTCGGATCAAAATTCCCTTTCTGTCACTCGGTAGTTTCTAGGTAGGGTTTGGATTGGTTTATGTGATTTGTTTTTTGATTTAGATTTCGACAACTCAATTCTTAAATTAATTGTTGATTGATTTATTTCTATGTTAGTTTATTTTGATTTGAATCAATGTAGTTTTAATACGACCTAAGATTTTAAGACTAGATTAGGCTTCCATGTAGGATTGATACCTTAGGTACTACGTGAACTACCTGTGCACTTGCGCAATTTACCAAGGTTATAAATAGTAAAACTTAGCGCGTGTAACTTTGCGAACAAGTTTTTGGCGTCGATATCGGGGAAGGCAACATTTAGTTATATAGTTTAAGGTGTTAGTGTAGTTTTTAATTTTTTTTTATTTCTTTCATTTTACTTAGGAAGCGTGCTCTTGCATGAACACAATAGTCACGAGGGGTTTGAGTCGTGTAGCTGAGATACTAGATTTAGACTTCACGCGATTAGAACAAACCCTTAGGAAAGCTCGGCGAGAGGAAGAAGAAGAGATAGAAAAGTCAATCATGGATGAGGAATTTCAGAGGAATTTGGATCAAGAAGTGAACCCTGGATGGCAACAACGGACCATTATTGTAACATCCCGTTTCCATATAACAGGTTAAATTATAAAAATGGGTACACGGGCGATCAATCGGAGAAATTAGGAGAACACATC